>ATSW01012936.1:0-14591 GCA_000444245.1 Botryllus schlosseri | reverse complement strand
GGGGCTGTTTTCACGGAGTACCAACATTTAATATTCATAAAAGTCAAGTAAAGCCCACATATTTTGTTGCGCTTCGCTCGTAGTAGTGATGGAGTGACCAATATGTTTTCACGAAAATATCGGTGAATATAATTTAGGTACCAGATTGCTTGGTTCCACTCACACCGCATTATCGCCCACATCAAATATGTAATCACAGTAAATATGGCCCACCATAACGTTTTAAACTATCGTTTCGCAATCAAGCAATTACCTATCATATTGTAATCTAGCAGCCCATGAAGTGTCTTGCTAATCTGGAAAATCAAGCTTATTTGAACGTCACACCTGTGTTCAGCAGGTCACCTTTGAAGCTTTATGGACGAAAGACATAAAAGATATTTCCCGCTTTTTCTTTTTCTAATTACTTTCAGTTCTTTTGTCTGCAGAACATACATATTGAAGTATAAAAGAAAGTGTCTTCCGAAAATAAAGCTGCATCAAATATAACTTTTACGATCCACAATATTTGTTATTAGCGTATACTAATCGCGCAAAGTGATGAAACCGTATCCCATACAACTTCTAGGTATTGCCCTTCGCCTAAACTTGCGGCCTTATGATGTGCGGTAGGGCGCCATGCCCTGATATTGTCTAAAACGGGGTCACATAGTAAACAAAGGGTTAGTATCGTATTTTCATATCAATACTATAATTTGCATCCCATGATGCTAAACAATGCTGATTATGTCGAACATTGATGCCTCCTGGGATGCATCAATACGAATCAAGCTCAATGCACCTTCCGCATAGCTCAATTCGCAGCTTTTGACAGTCCATGCGAACGAATTAAGATTGTTTTCAAAACTACTTACTTACCTGAGTAGATTTGAAGTCAGTCAATTCTACTTCTACTTGAAGTAGTTTTAGGTGGCTCATTGAAGAAGTACTTCTACTCGTACTTGAGTAGATTTTTTGTCGTTACTTCTACATCTACTTGAGCAGCTTTCTTGACTACTTTGACCACCTCTGTTGACAGTCATATATCAAACAACCATTATTTTCGACAAATTAAATTTTATACATGGACAAAATTCATCGCGGCCCGCGCGACTACAAATGGCAATCTGTAGTTGCCTTTTCCTAACATTTATACACTCGGTATTTGGGTGAAGAGATTGTAAGTCTGTGGGGTGTTCTGCTGCTACAATTTCAAATTTTTATACGCAAGGTATATCTCAAGAAATCAGTGATGGCACAGAACACCACAATGGCTCTTCGCGATGCGAAGTTCCCAGTAGCCAATTTAACATGGGTATATAACGTCCAGATGGGTCATTCCGACTCTCCGCAGGTACATTCTGCCTATAATGGCACACCGTACATCTTTTCTGGTGATGTTCGGATTAGCTTGACACTGGGACATCATGCCTGGGGCTAGCTCGCCCTCCACCTCGGACATCATTCCAGGGGTATGTTCGCTCAGTGTTCCTCTACTCGGGAATCATGTCACTGCCATATTCGCACTCCCCAGCGGACATCATGCCTGGGGTATATTCGCACTGTGTTTCGCCTTTCGGACATCATGTCTGGGATATGTAAGGACAATGTTGCCACTCGGACATCACATACCAGTACTATAGATGTTCATCCATTCGGACATAATATCCGAGGTAGATTCGGAATGACATGCTTTCCGAATCCATCTCAAACATGATGATCGAGTGGCGGAACACAGTGCGAACATGCCCCAGACATGATGTCACAGTGCCAAGACAATCCGAACGAAACCTGCCATGATGTCCAGGTTGCCATTACAGGCAGAATATATATCAGACATATGATGTCCACGTGACGCATCACTGTCAGAATCTATACCAGATATAATGTCCGAGTGCTAAAACAGTCCGACCATACCCCATGCGTGATGTCCGCGTGGAGAGAGACAGAATGCGACGACATTCAAGATATTATATTAAAGTTGAAACATAGAATAAACATGCCGCAGACGTGGTGTTCACTGTTCATGTAGTTGAATCTACCTCAGGTCAGTGTTGGGATGACTCCAGTCATGACTTGACTCGAGTCAGACTCGAGTCACTTTTTCGTATGACTTGACTTGACTCGAGTCACTTTGCTAAAATGACTTGACTTGACTTGACTCGGCGTATCAGAAATGTGGATTGACTCGTGACTCGGAGCAAAATTCACGAGTCAATTTCAAGTCATCAAGTAATTGGTGTCGATAAAAATCATTGCATATGTTTGGATTGCTCGCTCAACGCTGGTGTAACCCGTGAGAGCGGCCAATCATTCAATGATCGTGCGTTTTACTGAGCATCCATTGTTCTCCCACAAATATATTGATCGCAAACGACGTGATCGAAGCTTACAGCCTACGTTGTCTTAACTATAGTATAGAAAAGTGATTTAATACCAAAATGTCTATTCCTGTTCTGTGTTCTTAACTTAACAACCAAACGTCTTGTTTTATTGAAATTGAATTTAAAAATAGTTTATATAGTCCTCAACCATTGGCGCAGGCTCGAATTGTATCATATCAATTTGTAAAAGGGTATTGTATTACATCTTATCAATTCGTTTCTCTATTCTCTATTTTAGCTGGTAACTATAAACTGAGGCTGTGCAATTACTCACGTAGTTTATTAGTTCTACTTATATGTGAGCGATACAGCGCCTCACTTGAGTGTATATTCAGTTCTGTATCCCTTCATCGGTTAAAAATCAATGACCACTTAATCTGTATTGCTGACAGCTAGCAAAATACAATGACGTAATCAGGCCTCATACCTCAAAAGGCAATTTGACTTGAATTGTGACTTGACTCGTGACTTGACTTGACTTGACTCGACTTGACTCGAGTCACCTCCAAAAATCGAGTGACTTGACTTGACTCGAGTCACCTTTTAAAATCGATTGACTTGACTTGACTCGAGTCAAAATGTGCAATGACTCGAAATGACTCGTGACTCGAAGGTAGTGACTTGATGCCAACACTGCCTCAGGTCAGACATGGGGTGATTACTTCATGAATGTAATCGATTGCGATTACGAATACTTCTGAATGACGCTATTACGATTACGATTACGATTACAGCAAAATCAGGAAGTAGTCGATTACGATTACGATTACATTGGTAAAGTAATCACGATTACTCACGATTACATTTATTTTGCATTTTAGAAGTTATATTGGAAGACAATATATGGATTGCGCTGAAAAGGCCTGCTGAGATAACAGACTTCCTTTAAAAAAGATGCGTCATTTTCTTGTTACGTCATAATGTACCAATTGCCCATTTTTATAAAGAACGAGTTATCGCACCCAACGATTTACATTCTTGCCAGATCCATGACTGCGCACCCCAAATTTCCCAATAGGCTGGGAAAGGAGCACGATCGGTACTCAAAAAGTATTTCGTAAACCAACATAACTTATCGAGTATTTTCGAGAGATTTAATTAACTTGGAACTTCTCTCTAGATCAGGGGTTCTCAACCTGCGGGGCGCGAGAAATTGACAAAGTCTCTTTAAATTGTGACTAAGCATGTGTTTCAAACCATTCTGGAAAGACGATTGTTGAAGATTAACTTATTCCGTGTTCTAGAAAGCTTGCCAAACTCAAACTCCAGCAGTCGCGCTCAACGGAGTATAGGCTGACTTCAACTTCATGTGAGCAAATTTTTGATATTCTTTGAAGATTTAGAGCATGGCTGGCCAACGTTTTCAGCCAAAGGGCCACATTCGATCGACGAAATATTGCGCGGGCCACTAGCCGCGCGAAGCGCGAAAATTTTTCTAAGTTCATAGCTCAATAATATTGTCACTTTACTATATTGCGGTAGTATATCTGCAGTATATCTGCAGTATATCGCTGGGCTCAGTATGCCAGGACTGGACTATTCAGCACCTGGACATATCAATTTCGAAAGCTTCGACTAACATACGTCAATCGTTTTGAGCCTAGGTTTCATAGTCGACTGTCTTTCTGCGAGCGCAAACGCAAGGTCGCATATGTTGAACGACACTTTGTCTCGTAATCGAGAATATAGTTAGACTCAATCTGATGCATTATAGGCGTTCTTTCCTTTTCACAAAGGGGTAACAATATTAAAAGCAAGAAATCGAGTGACAACATGTTGCGCGAAGTGTGTAGAAAATATTTACTTTTGATAAATTTATCGCAAATTATTCTGCTTTATTGTTGTGTACGAAGATCTACCAAAGTGTAACTGGCTCATGGAAATGCCAATGCGTCGTAACTGATATTTTAGTCATAACATCTCAAGTGTTGCTTCCAGACTAATCAAAATTTTGGTTGGCCTTGCAAGTTCACGATCAGTGCAATTCATTTTTTATAACATTACCAATTTCGGAAATTACCGCGCGGGCCACTCAAAACCTTCTCGCGGGCCACGGGTTGGCCGGCCCTGATTTAGAGCAATTCCTACGTGCAAGTCATTCATTACTTTATAGCTTTGGCAGTAGCCTAAATCTCGGTGCGCTAGGTAGCTGCTGTTATAGCTGGCGAACTGCACTGCCTAAGACAGACTTAGATGCAATATAGGTTGCCCAGTTTCGCCCTCAATTAGGCTATAAATCAACACAATTTAATTCATTTCCTAAACTGATCAAATTTAGCATGGCAGGACAGAACGAAGTCGTGCTCTCTGTAGTCACTACCAGCATCAGGATTCGTCTCAGTGCAACCTACCTTGAAATTAATTGATGTCCTCTTAAATGTTTTTTTATTATTTTCAAACAAGTTTAGGTAAATTTGTCAGCAATGTAAAAGACTCAACCACTGCAATGCGGATTAAAAATTGCCGTAAGATATACATCATGTATACTATTCGATCAGGGTTGGGCAACCTGCGGCCGTAGAAGGGAATTTGTGCGGCCGTCGCCACCTAATTCAATTAGTATGTGTTGGCGGCCGTTTGCAATTATGAATTCACTCCCGAATTTTCGAGAGATTTTATTTTATCTTGAAATTTTCTTCGCGCTCCGCGCAATTCAACAATAATTCTTTTTCGATTCTGAGACAGTCTTAGTCTTAAACAGACTTCTTAATCTGAGCCGGAATGCGAATCGTCAAGAAATAACAATTCATTCGTGACTCTGAAAAATTTTCGCGCTCTGCGCGACAAGATGCACTACCAGCAACTATTCATAACATTGCCACTCGCGATTTTGGTGCGTACAATAGGCCGTTGTGAAAAGTAGAATAGTCCGTAGCTCACCGGGAATGGATATGAACAGTTTACCAGAGATATTTTACGTCCACATCGTTCATTGCGGCTATGCCCTGGAACACGGCCTTCGGCTATATAAGTAATCGAAATGCGGCCCTGATTCGCAAAAAGGCTGCCCACCTCTGTATTAGACGATGTGCTCTTTTTGACATGACGATAAATGTAAGGGGGGTCAGGGGGCGCGATTTTTTTGATCATCGCCAAGGGGGGCGCGTGTCAAAAAAGGTTGAGAACCGCTGCTCTAGATAGCTTGATTTTGAAGTGCATACGTCTCCCCTTCAAGAAAGAAAGCATACATAATTTATAGTAGGATAGCATTTAAAACAAATAGTTGTTTAAAACACTCTGTTTGAAACATGTTTTAAACAGTGTTTTAAACAAAGGCATTCAAAAAACCTAAATTGTGCTTTTTAAGTTGTAAAATTATGCCATAGTTGTGTAAATACTTTCCAAAAAACATTTTGTATGAGCCCACGGACAATTACCACCCGATTTAGCCGGCGTACCTCGATATGGGATGGTTGGAACCCTCAAAATAGTATGTTCAACAGTTATACTACAGATATTTCGTCAAAGGAACTATATTTACCCTATATATTTTCAATTGTCAATGTCAATCCACTATGACGTCCCAAATGAATATATATGTGACATCATGGCTTAAAAAAACATGTTTTAAACAAGAGCCTTGTTTCATACATGTTTGCTTTAAATTGCTTTTCGTTTTTAATTCAACCCTAATTTATAGTAATTCTAGGCATTTAGGTTCCTGTCAATATCGTGCCACAACACACCAAAAGACATATGCCGTTTCGACCAGGGCTTTGGAGCCGGAGCCGGAGCCCAGAGCCGGAGCCCCGGAGCCGTGCCTTTTACCGGAGCTGGAGCCGGAGCCGGAGCTCTACATAAAATTCAGCCGGAGCCGGAGCCGGAGCTGGAGCCAGTTATTTGAGGGGTAGCTCCAGCTCCGACGTGTTTCATAAGATGCTATTATATATGCAACAACCATATCTGTTGAGTTCACATAATTCAACAGCAGGCCTTCGTGAAATTAAGAATATTTTCCTCTTTGGCGCTCCTTTTTCCGACTAACCATGTTCCTGGGAATTTAACAGCAGACCAGTCGTATGTTCAATGTTCAATTTTCGTACATGAATGTTCAATGTTCAATTTTCGTACATGAATGCCGAACCTCGATATGCGAAATATGCCTGTGAATTATGGGTATTCGGCATACCCGT
The DNA here is from genome assembly GCA_000444245.1 of Botryllus schlosseri. Classification (NCBI taxonomy): domain Eukaryota; kingdom Metazoa; phylum Chordata; class Ascidiacea; order Stolidobranchia; family Styelidae; genus Botryllus; species Botryllus schlosseri. The sequence goes on along the minus strand of ATSW01012936.1, from coordinate 8,095 downwards.
AATTTCATCATCAGCACAACCTTGTTGGCCAATTGTATACGGTTCGAAAATACTGATCACTATGTATTTTCGTTGCACATGTCGATATGACGGGCACGAGCCGAGAAATTCCATCTCATCTTTGCTATGAATCGGATGAGCAAATACTCGTTTTTCGTGAATGTTGTTTCAGGGGCCGCGAAATTGGACAGTGTTATTGAGTATGCAATTATGCATGCTAACTGGAATTCATTACTGCGCATCCTCGTCATTCACTCCAGTAAGGATGCCAGAAGAGTAGCCCAAAACCCCATGGTATTTTATGTTGGAGACAAATTACTGATTTGATACGCGATTTCCAATTTGTAGGCTAATCATCTGTTTCGTAACCTTGTAAATGTGCAATGTGCATACTGCATAGTTTAATTCGTTATACGCATGGCACAGTGTTTGATTCGATTATTCGATTCGTTTCAACGGGAAAATATTATATTCCGATAAATTTGATCGACACCGGGTGGACTGGTAACGAGTGCACCAATATTTAACTTCAAACCATTGGCCATTTGGTACAAATCGAATTTCTATTGATCACGTCGTTATATCCGCCCATATTGCTCTTACTACATACAGTTGAATAATAATCGCACATTTAAAGATTGAATTGAGCTGTATGGCTTAATATTAACGAGTACAGGGCCAGTGTTGAAACGCCGCAACAGAATTTTAATGCTGTACACAGCAACGGCACGGAGTAAAGTGCGTTCTAGTGCAACTATGATGTTATCTACAATTGAAAAGTATTCATTATGTCGTCACAAGCCGGCACGGCGGCACATATGTCTTCGTTGCTTCATCCGATGTTACTGACGGCTGACAGACTCTAGATTACTATAGATACCTAACCTACGGGTAAATTAGTTATATATATAGACCAGGGGTGGCCAACCTTTTCGACTAAAGGGCCACATGAAATTGACGAACGAGTGCGCTGCCCACTAGCCGTGCCAGGCGCGTAAAATTTTCAAAGTTAATAATATTATTACTTGGGTATATTACGGGTCGATTGTATACCGCCCACTGGGCTCAGTTTGCAAGGACAGGACTATTCGGCATCTGGACATATCGATATCGAGGATTTTCGCTAATATACGACAATCATTTTATGCCTACATTTCATCGTCGACGATCGTTCTGCGAGCGCAAACGCGAAAATACTTCCTCCCGTAATTGCGAATAATCTGTAGTTAGACTCAATCGGCTAAATCAGGCGTTTTTTCATTTCCGGGTGGGGGTAGGCTACAAAGAAAGAAATCGTGTGACAATTAAACACGCGAAGCGTGAAGAAAAATTTTACTACTTTTTTTAGTTTATTTTAATGTACGACGATTTACTAAAATGTGACTGGACCCTGGATCTGCCAATGCGTCGAAACTGATATTTTAGTCATCAACATCCCAAGTGTCGCGGCCAGACTAATCATATTTTTGGTTGGCCTTGCAAGTTCACAATCTGAGCAATTTAATTTCGATAATATAACAGAATTTCGATATTATAATGGGAAATTAGCTCGCGGACCACCAAAAACCTTCTCGTGTGCCACATATGGCCCGCAGGCCGCAGGTTGCCCACCCCTGATATAGACAGACACCTTCGATAGTTTTCAGGGCCGGAGCCGGAGCTGGAGCCGGAGCAGTGGTAATAATGCGGCTCCGGAGCTTAAGCCGGAGCTAATGTATGCCAGAAAAAAGCTCCGGAGCCGGAGCTGGAGCAATGCAAATTTCGGGCTGCTCCGAAGCCCTGGTTTCGACCAACACACGACTTAACGAAGCGTGCTACTAAAGAAAGAACTATCCCGAAATTTAGGGTAGGCTATGTGTCCATCGTCAATAGCCGCGCTGGGTGGGCGTGACTAATAGTCCGATCCGTTTGACGTCTGTCGACTCCGTTTGGACGGGGGGACGAATTGCTGTTTTGGTACTGATTCTAGCTACAACCCGCGCTAACATGGTATATAAGCCCATGGCGATGACGCGGGGCCCAATGTTGAGTAAGAATTGTGAAATAACGATTGGCGACCGTATCAAGTAGAGTCATATGAGAATACGATGCAGAGAACATAAAATTCCGAGTTCAACTTGTTGCAGATAATGTACTGCAAGCTGCCGTTACGAGAAACGAAAAAAATATCCGACTCCGTTATGATATATATCAGCAGCTGTTGATTTTAATGCTTCGCTGTGGCAACCGTTATGATTTATTTGACGAGTACAAAATTTTTTTCCGGTGTACGTACCGTACGTACTACATAGGCCTACAGCTCGCCAAGCAGAAACGGTCAAACTGCGTTTAACTATGCATAACCAAACATCAATACGCAAGTTACTATTTTAAACTAGGCAGAGTGGTGATTGATTATCCTGCTGCGAGGTAGTGGTGTGTGGAACGTGTTGATAACCTGATAAACATCACGGTGGATGTTCTTGCAATCACCCTAATGTACGTACAGTCGTACATCGAATATCTGTTTATTGTGGATACTTCTTACGCAATGACGAGCAAAGCTAATAGGCTACTTCTGACGTAATAATGAGCGGTGGCGTTTGAAAATCAGACGTTTGAGCTATCACGAAACTGGTATCCTTGTTCTTTAGGGTTGTCCATAATTTGGAAAATCTCAAAATTTATGCGTATCCATGTCTCATTCTATAGATTATAGTTATAAAACGTCAATGAACCTGCAATAAGCTCACGGGAAAGTCGTTAGCATTTGTCTAAATGCGTTTGAAAGTAGCTGCCACAGAGTGGGCGTGTCAGCGACCACAGAACGGCAAGCAGACTAGTTATCACGAAATCACGGCGTTTGATTAGCTAATCTGCTACGCTTCAATGATCACGACATTGGCGGCTTGTTGATCAGCTGGTCAATGAATCGGCTAACGGCGGTGATTCTGTAAGCGCATTGTAGGTTGGTCCGCCTATCATGATTTAGTATTAATTCAGAACATGTTGAGTACCGAAACACATGATGAACAAAGAACAGCTGCTTCACAATATCTTTAAATACATGACATGATGGCTTATTGTGAAGGTAACCGTTGTAGCCTGTATGCCTTGATTTCATTGATGGAAAGCACAAAAACAAGCGGAAAAATATTGCAAAGGCTCTTATGCAAGTGGCAAACGAATTTCTAGTTTCAGAGGGGATGTACCATCATTAATACAAATATAAAGCTTGACATTGACACTACTTTGTCTGATCTTATTAGGCTGTTGTCGTGGTATATAATTGAAGTCTTGAATGCTGTAAGGGCTGGATGAATTTGTCATTTATGCTTGGCACTTGTCAAATTATTGCAGCATAATGAATCATACCCGCAAGTGCTGTTAAAGTTCTCAATGATGCCGCGAAAAGAGGTCTAAAGATAAGCACATACTATGCTGGTAGGACCAGCAAACAGACAGTTTGCTTGCATTGCTTAGCATGTCCTTAATGAATCTTAGATCATTACCGGCTGCATCACAGCTAATGCTTGAATCTAACCAGACATGGACATAAAAATGATGTATTGAAGCGGTGTGGTAGTTACACTCTTCTTCAGAAATCCAATGTAAGCTACCTGGTCGGCCCACACATCTTCTGAGCATACAGGATTGTGTCCATAATCCATATCACATGGTGTGCTGCACCAGTTTGGAGATGTCTAATATACCTTACCTGCACCCAGAAAAACATGACCACTTGGTGTAATCTCAAGCATATCAGATATGTAGGCTATTTCTGGTATCTATACTCACTTCTATAAGTTCACAATCATTCGCTGTTTCACCTCTGTCATGCCTGCAATAGGTTATTGTTGCACTAAAGCTATCGGTACCTAGTTTTAACACTAAAACATTCAATGACCAGATGTCTCATTTTATTATTAAATCACCAACGTACAATGCGCTTACAGAATCATTGCCGTTAGCGAACTTCTTGAACTAGTATAAGCACATAATCAGCAAGCCGCTGTGGTCGTGACCGTTCAAGCATAGCTCATTAACCAACCAAGAGACTTGATTTCGTGATTACTAGTCTTTTCGCCGTTCTATGGTCGCTAACACACCCACTCTACGGCAGCTACTTTCAAACGCATTCAGACAAATGGTAATGACTTTCCTATAAGCTTATTGCAGGTTCATTGATGTTTTTTATCAATAATCTACAGAATGAGACATGGATACGCATCTTTTGTGAGATTTTCCAAATTATGGACAACCCTATTGTTCATGAATGTTCATTGTTCAGTTTATGTCATAGTCCTTGTACAAATAAAAAGTAATCGTTCTTTCACAGAGAAATCGATTAGATATTGGAAGTAGTCGTTTACGATTACGATTACTTCGGAATTTTTTCGAATATAATCGATTGCGATTACGATTACTTGAAAATGCTGTAATCGTCGTAATCGATTACGATTACTAATTGCGATTACCCCATGTCTGCCTCAGGTATTATGTCCGAGTGGCGACATAGTCCAAGCGCATCCCAGACATGATGCCCGAGTGGCGCAACACATTCGAACACACTAGAGACATGATATCCGAGTGGCAACACAGTCCGAATCCACTGCAGATATGATTTCCTAGTGGGGGAACACAGTGCGAACATACCCCGGATATGATGTCCGAGTTGCAACACAGCCCGAACATGCCCCAGACGTGATGTCCGTGTGGCAATACAGTTCGATCTACCCAGCCATAATGGCGTCTGGCTGCTGGCATACAATATCTGTTTACGGAGAGACCAGCAATCGCTAGTTGCATCTGCGTACTCAACCGTCAGTCACGTGTTGCGCTTCTAGTAGGTTAGTTTTTTATAGGATAAGTGGGGTTACCATATTTCGGAAATATGAACAGAGGAAGCTTTTTAAAAATTTTCAGACTTAGAATACTGGAGCAAAATTTGGTAAAAGTGGTGAATTTTTCCTCACTTTGTGGTTGGTTTACTACTAAAAAAAGGTCAACTTTTAGACTCAGCTCCAGAAATAGCCGCAGGGGCCTTACTTCAGTGCTGATTTACTGTATCTCAGTAAAATTTCACCCTATATTTAAACAAAATTCTCAAAAAAGAGGACATTTGGACGTCCTCAGAGGAGACTTTCAAAAAAGTCCGAAAAGAGGACAGATCCTCTTAAAAGAGTACGGATGGTAACCTTGAGGCAGTTTTTCTCAACCTTTTCGACCTCGCGGCGCCCTCTCATAGGGAAAAATCGTTTGGGGCACCCCATAGGACTTCGAGTACCATGCTGAGTAGCAAGGATTGCGTACGTTGCACCACTACAATACAAATGGCTCGTTGATTCGGATCCAGAATCGCTTCCTAAGTGTTGGAGGTTTATCTGGGCCCTCTCTCGCCCGCCGTGTAGGTGCGAAAGTCGTCATCCCAGGAATCAAAATAAGCAATATTGGTATGGTGTAGAATGAACATACGTGCGCCAAGTAGCTAATCCGCCACCGCCGGTGAAGGCCACGGTTTGATTTATGGCAGTATCTGAGACCCCTTCCCCCCTACAACGCTTTGCTCATATCTTTTCTACAATAAAAAAAAGCCTGGATAAGGACCAATCCCAGGAAGATAATGCAAAAGCGAGGAAGCATAACAACAGAAAGATAAGGATCGAACTCTGATATTAGGCTGAGGCGAATACCAGATTAAGAAACCCTAACCGGTCGTTTGGATATCCTCATATCTGTTCATTGCATGGCATTGTACATTGTGTCTCTTGAGCGGGTAAAATAATAGGACCATCGAAAATGCCACACTCAGCATTAGGATTTCTCATTTTTTGTTGTATTTCGACATTGTTTACCATATTATGTCGGGGCACACCTGAGCAGTCCAATTGGCACACTAGTGTGCCGCTGCACACCGGTTGAGAACCACTGCCCTAAGGATAAGTCTGAGGTATAGGCTCTGGTTTAGTGTGTCAGGGTTGTATACTCACACCCGCATATCAAGGATGGTATCAGGTCACCATTCCTGCTCGTCTCCCGAATCGCCCCCTTTTCACCGATGCTGCTTTGGTGTTGACTAAAAAAGGTCATTTTTACAGTCGTACTCCCGAATATAACCCGCTCGAACGTTCACATTACCGACTTCGCCTAATTTATGGCGTTTTTCAGTCCAGCCTGTCGAATAGCTTAGCTGTCAAAGCTAGAAAGTAGGACGTATGGTAACCCTACCGTTGGGTTCGATAGAGTTCGCATTCAATTAAAAAGTGCTCGACCGACTCGTCGAGATTGCACGTCTTGCATAAATAGGTGTCCTGGCATCCGATTCTGCGGAGGTGTTAGTGAAGTCTGCAGTGGCCTGTTTACAGTCTTATAATCAGTTCATTGTTACGCAACGAGATTTTTTTTGACGTCGCTAGTATGCATATCTTTCGCGACAAAAAATTCTGCGCTAAAGCTGTGGTCGTTTTTTGCAGACGTCACTATCAATCCATTCATTGTCTCGTTGCGACGTGGCGGGACTACTTTCTGTGAGTATGATGACTCGTAACGTCACGGGGACAATTCCAACACAAATCGATCTCGGCCTTCCTACAGCTGTTAACTCATCATCAATATACGGTTGATGGGATATAGGTATATTGCGCAAACCCGCTGAAAGGTTCTGACTCCTGTGCACACGGCGTTTAAGAAAAGAGTTGTTTTGAACACGAAGCTCTGACGTCAGACCCTACTATTGCGTACAGTTATGAATGTGTAGATATGTATATCCAACACATGGAGCCATGGAACACAGAGTGATTTTCTAAAACACAATTTCATCAGATTATCATTGTTTCGTTCCTACTTGTGATGGTGTTACAATGGCTTCGTCAAAAATGTGGATCGTAAGCCACGCACTCGTTTTTCTCCCTCGCCACATTCATGTATGTACAGATGTATGTTTATCAGACATTGACAAGATGCGGAATTGATTGTTTGGAATATCCGCTGTTTCAATCATCTTTCTTTATAGAGTAGTATAGAAAAGTACATTTTGATTTTATTTTCACGACATGTGTCGTACGATAAATTATGGTCACGGCTCTGGCATTAATGAAGATTCGTTCGATACCATTCGTTACATGATTCATACCGTTGATGCTGCAACGAGTGTCCTATTATAATAGGGTTGCCATATTTTGGAATCGGGAAAGACGGACACTTTCACCTAATCATAACAGTTTGCTGACCGAAATCGAAATTCTAATATTTACTGGAAATCATGCTGTATTGATCACTTCCACTCGATCCCCGATTTACCTACTTTTTGCATTTATTCAGTGTTGTTGATTGAAAAAAGGACATCACTTCCATTCGACTCACGAATGACCCGCTCGAACATCCGTATTACCTATTTCACGTCATTGGCGCCGATTTTCAATTGACTTTGCTCATTATCCAATAGCTGTAAAAGCTTCAAAAGACGACGTATGGTATCCCTATAATATAATATGTTATAGAGTTGGTCACATTTCATCAGAATTGAGGCCACTTTTATTGGGCTTGCAAGTATGGCTACTTCTCATTACACCCAGCATTGTGGTCCAGTGAAAAAATTCTTCGTACGGGGCCTTTGGAGCCTACGCACATATATACGGTGGCATCAGACGTATCTGCTACTGCGCTTAAATACAGGCTCATGATCCCGCTCCAAACTGTTATCTGATGGAAATGAGCCATTTTATTATCCACAAACAGAAGCACGTCACATTATTAGCAGGAGACTCGAAAATTAGTATAATTATAGACGAAGCAAGAACCATCTCGGTTTTGTGTTGAATTTCTCTTTTTACTGTCGCGCCGACACTGCAAATAATAGCAAGTTAAAATTCAAATAATTTTGATCACAAAAGTTGAGATTATCATGATATTTTTTCATTCCTCTAACAACTGATATATCGAGGTATGAATACTGAACACGAACGTGAACTGAACGTTCTTACCATCGCCGTTGCCGCTACGTCAACAATATACGTTGGGTGCAATTCGGTGTTGGAGCAAAACAATCTATATTTTGCTGCGCAAAAGTCTGTTCATTGAATACATTGTTGAACGAACGATTTTCTGCATCACAGTG
>ATSW01012935.1:0-13431 GCA_000444245.1 Botryllus schlosseri | reverse complement strand
TTATTGAAGTCATAACCATTTCAATTATTCATCGTTCTAGTCTTCATTGCAACACTCTTGTTTAGTTCCGAGGAAGAGGTTCTGGATGAAGTTGAAGTCTTTCTATACGGCACACCGAAGCAAAAGCGGAAAGCCCTTAAAAATCTAACAGGTACAGTAGGGTAAGTGTGATCATTAATGTGGTTGATCGTCCCCAGATGCGAGATTGTGTTCAGACTGTTTGCTCAGAACTTTGTGCCAGTCTTAAATGTTTGTGATGTCAAACAACGCTTTAAGCTGCTAATTTTGGGCACAGGTGATGAAGCGTCGTCTTCAGGCGAAGATTTTGAGCAAGTAATGAAGACAGAGCTTGATCAGAAAGTGAAGGACATAGAAAATGAGTGGAAATCGTTGCCACCATCAGGTATATTGATGTTGCTTTTTGCAATCGTGCGATATTAACATTACAATTTTCCAGAAAAGTCTGCAATCCCTGGACAACCATGCACTTCACAAACGGCTGATGCCTCCAAACCTAAATATTATGATGAGATCTACTTTGATTCTGATGAAGAAGGTTAGTGAATAATCTTTGCAAATGCTCCCACAACATGACGACATTATCCAGATGCCAAATTATTTCCTTAAAAGGTCTGAGTGAATTACATCAATGTCAAAGCTGTGATCATTGTAGACATGTAGTAATCTTATATATCGTATTACGTCATCTGTCAATAGGCTTACCATACGTCCTCTTTTAAGAGGATTCGTCCTCTCTTTTGACCCATTTGAAAGTGTCCTCTGTAGACGCCCAAATGTCCTCTTTTTTGTGAATTTGTCCTCCTTTTTGAAAATTTTGGCTAAATGTATGTTAAAATTCAACTGAGATATAGGAAATTAGAACTCTAATAACGTTCCGACGGGTATTTTGGGAGTTGAGCCAGAAAGTTTACGTTTTTTTTAGTCAACCAACGTAGAATTCAATAAAAGTGTATATTTCTGGAGTGGATTCGGAAATATGACCTTTTTTAGTCTACCGACTATAAACTCAAAATAAATTGACCAATTTTTCCGGAATTTACTCCGGTATTTTAATCTGAAAATTTTGAAAAAGTGACCTCTTTTCAGATTTTCAAAACATGGTAACCCTATCTTACTATATCATATTAAACTGAAATACTCCACTAGCATATGTGATGTCAAGCTGCTATGGGGCCACTGATTCATATTTGTAGTTGTAGGGGATCAATCCTAGGATTTTTGTTCGTAGGCTGTTCAAAGAGGCAGCGGTTAACTGATGACGAGCTGTTGTATGATCCTAAAGCTGATGACGAAGATCAAAAGTGGGCCGACAGGCAACGCAGAAGGTAGTTATCTGATTAATGTTGGAAGTCATATATTGGCCTGTTATGGTAAATAAAAGTGCTTTATTCTTTAGGCGGCCAAAGAAAGGCAAGAAAAAGAATAATCGAGCTGCGGCGGACGATAGCGATGCTGTTTTAACTTGTCCAGCCTGTATGACCGTCCTATGCATGGACTGTCAAAGGTCGGTACATTAATCGCGCAATTTCCACTAGGTAATTGCATATCTAACACAGATTACTGTATTGTAGGCATGCAGTGTATCCAAATCAGTTTCGCGCAATGTTCGTATTGAATTGCACGGTTCAATATGAAGAAGTACTGCATTATAAAGAGAAACGCAAAAGGGAGTTCAAACGGCACAAGAGACGTGGCCCTTCCTCTGGTCAGGCTGTGGTGACTGCACTGGAGAACGACAATGGAAAGACTGGTTCAGTGTCACAATCTCGATACCATCCAGTGAAATGTACTGTGTGTCAGACTGAAGTTGCAGTTTATGATGATGATGAAATTTACCATTTTTTCAATGTTCTCTCTGGACATGCTTGAAAGCTCAGTGAATTTACGTTCCGTTGTCATGAGATACACCACACGTGTTTTGTGATATCGTTGTGATTATTATGACGAAAGTATCAGAAGCATTGGCTGGTGTCAGTGGCGTAGCCATGGTTTAAAAGCGCGAATACCCCTCCGAAATTCCGACTGTGGCATTCTGCCATCAATCGTTAGGCAGGATATTCGTGACGTCATCCTATTGTTTGAAAACTTTGGTCCCAGTCAAATTTTTATGTTAGCTACGCCTATGCTGGTGGAATGTAAAACCCTTGGTTCTTGTTGATTTAAACAAGCAAGCCGCCCTGTGAACTTGATGTTCATCGACAAAAGCTGCCGAGGTAACGTAAGGTACGTGATAGGATCCACACAAGATGACAGGCACACAAAGTCAGAAAAGTTTTGTCGGGAATTCGGGGAATACCGTAAGTTAATCTTTTTAACTCATTGAAGGCGAACTGGGGCGTAGCCAGTCGAAAAAGGGAGGGGGTAGCATTTTTTTCGAATTTACTATCATAGCATGAATTCATTAGGGTTAGGTACATGCGTAAATGACGATTATGCAATATCCTCGTGTTGAGAAACTTATGTGTATGATAAGCTTGCCAACGAGTACGGAAGTGTTGTCAATTAACGAGTCCCTGATCTCTCTCGAAAAAAATTCTCTCTCTCTTTCTCTCGTGGACAATTAAATACGCACACTTATCAACCCGTATTGCATAGCCTCGGCAACGATATGCGCGAGTCAAAATGTCCGAGTTGTTAATGGAATCTGTTCTACAATAGCAGCGGTTTCAGGTGGTTCAAACCTTTTTCCTCTTATAACTACAGCCTTGACATGTACGCACATGTTTGCGGACATTCGATGTCAGTCCGTTTCGCGATGTCGCTCTTTGATCGCAATCGCTAATCAGCATACACTGTCTCCAAGCCATCGATGGAGCCAAAGCATGCTCGACCCGAGGCGCGATTGTTCAGCGACGTTCGTTATCTTTCATTCCAGGCCTGTTACCAGAGGTGGTCAGTTACGTCAGTAACGAAATACTTTTGAAGTACTCAAAGTAGTTTTGCGCTACTTGGGCACTTACTCAAGTAGATCTAATTTCCCGCTACTTCTACTTCGTGATATTTTGTGATCTACTTACTTACTTTTGGCTATTTTCAGTTTGTCATGTAGGATTAGGTTAGTCCTCCGATCAGAAAGATAGTCTGAGTCGGGGCTTTTTTTCGGAGTATCAACATTAAATTGGTTAATAGCAAAATCTAAGTCAACAAGTTTTTCGTTCAAAATCGTTGCCCAGTTATATGGTAGAAATATTTAAAAAAATTTGTAGTACAACCAGAGTACAACAAAATATACTTTCCTACATTTTAGGGTAGAAAGTGTGTGTCCTTAGTAGCTTATTGCCAAGAATGAAGAAAAAACGTTAATATGGCTGACGCAGAAATGCCTATTTTATATAAATGATGCGTATTTCCTGGAGGAAGGGCACCCAATAATAAAGACACTTTGTGACACTAAATCGCGAAAATCCCACTTCGTGGTCACTTGACAATAAAGGTCAACTTCGGTTCAGCTCCCGAAATAGCCGTCGGGGCGTTACTTCAGTGCTGATTTACTGTATCTCAGTCGAATTTGCCCTACATTTAACAAAAATTCTCAAAAAAGAGGAGAAAACCTCAAAAAGTAGGACATTTAGGCGTCCTCGGAGAACATTTTCAAAAAACCTGCAAAGGGAGGACGTATCCTCCTAAAGGAGGACGTATGGTAACCCTATATATAGGTATCTGATCCGGGAATACTAACATTTAGGGTGGCTGATAGATCTGCCGGACGAATAGCCTGAGAAAGGGCCTACGTCTATTCGTCCGGTACCGGACGAGTAGACACTTCTTTACAAAAGCTATGCTTCGACACCACAATCTTTATACCGCTATACCCTCTGTTGCCACCTGTGGTAAAACTATTTTCGCGGGTAGCTCCTGCTCCACTAGCTTGACGAGCGTCGAGCTTGGCAGGCCAGCAACATGTCGGTCATCATAATTCCCAATCTGAATTAGCCATTGTTCACAGTGACAAGAGTTCTTTGCATATTTCGTATATATGGTTAACCGCACTTACTGACGTTAGTTCCTAGTGAGAGTCTGTTGTAATGCTCAGAGAGGAATGCTTTGTATATGTTGCAATGCTGTTACAGTTCTGTGCGTCACGGTACTACCCGAATTTAACGTTTATACACAATTGATCACACATAATAAACTGAATAATAGGGGGTGCTATCTTATTATTTACTTCTACAACGTGTATCCCTTTAAAGCAGACTATTGAACACCAGTACGTACTTGCTATCCAGAAATACTTCACAATAATGGAGAACCCTATTCTGCAACTACTGTCGATCCTTCATGCAGAACACAGAATGAAAATAACTCTTTGTCACTTTGGCTCAAGATCTTGTTGACATCTATTAGAATCATACTTCATAGGCACAGAATAAGTACGCTACATTCGTCATCACAAATGACATTAAGTCGCATCGTAGCCTAAATATTAGGGTTACCATACGTCCTCTTTTAAGAGGATTTGTCCTCTTTTTTGAAAGTGTCCTCGGAGGACGCCCTTTTGTCCTCTTTTTTGAAAATTGAGGTCAGATTTAGAGCAAATTGCGAGTGATATGCCGTAAATTAGCACAGAAGTGATGCTCCGGCAGGCCTGTTTGAAATCGGTGTCCTGTGCTCACACTATATTTCATTTCTGAATTATTTTTTATTGAATTACTTTAACTTGGAAAATCATCGCTGCTAATCTGATATATCAGGCAAAAAGGCCAGCGATTCCAATCAGGCCGGCGGGTATTTCGGAGCGAAAAACGGAGATTTTAGCTCTGAGCGAAAAGATGACCTTTTTTTTTAGTCATCCACCTAGGAATGCGGAGAGAAAAACGGTATTTTGAGCTCTGAGCGAAAAGATGACCTTTTTTTGTTTAGTCAACCGATCACTAAGTGGGAAAAATTCACCTATTTTTGAGAATTCTTCCCCGGTTTTGCAAGTCTCAAATTTCTGAGAAAGTGTCCTCTTTTTAGATTTCCAAAATATGGTAAGCCTACTAAATATGCACAATTTACAGCGTATTTTGAAAAGATTGAGTTTTCTCAAGAATCTATAAATTCAATATGGAATCTAGAATTACCAATGCTGAGAGAGAAGTAGCAACAGTTGATGAATCTTTGAATTCCTTGCTCCAATCGGCTATTGGTGCCAATCGTGAGGATATCGGAAGCTGTGCAAATGTGGCCAAATACAGTGAAGTCGCGGATACATTCTCAGTGAAATGTCAGAAGCTGGAGGAGCGTGTGAATTCAAGCGGACAAGTTATAGAGGAATTATCAAAGGAGCGAGATAATTTGAAAAAGAAGCTGGATGATCTTGTTATCGCAAAAGATGCCATTAAAGGGAAAATCCAGGAAAACCTCATCAAGAGTTCCGTTACATCAGACGAGGAAAAATCAGAAAACTCTTCGAAGTCACATAAGATACAAATTTCAAATTTACTCAGCCTCATCACCGACGTAGAATGGAATACAGCTGATTGTAACGAGTCGCATATTGAAGGTTTTGTTGTTGGAAAATCGCTTAGGCAACCATTCAATTTCAATTTGCAAAGTCGAACTCCACATGAGGTGCAAGATGAACTGTGGAATATGATGGAGGAAAACGAAGAGTTTGCAGAATTTCTAAATTTGTGATTATTAGGTGCGATTTTGTCATGATGCATACTATTTCGGATTCATGATGAGGCACTACGCCTACTTAGGACTATTGCCCTGGAGTTCGAAAAGGTGCAATGATTGTGGCGGTCAGATCGAAGCTGGTCAACTCAAGCAAACGCTAACTGTCTACATGGGAAAATTTCTAGAAGAATAAGCAGTTCGAGTTGGATCCTCCTGCCAGTTTAAGCTGGGCAAATCGAGTAGCTGAATGATTCAATTCTGGAAAAGTATTATGCCTCGAGTTGAGTATCTGTATCACTCATAATATGAGCTCATAACAGCATAGAAGATGTGAAAAGTATCTTTTATGCGACCACAAGGAATATAAAGTTGGTTCTACATCACATTGAAGATATTCATTTTTTGACCATGCCCATTTTATTGCACTGCGTACGTAGCTTTGTAAAACATGTTCCATAGCTGCGATACAACAAATAGCTCTCAGTCACTCCGCTCGATTCATTCATTGTGCCCAGCCCTACTGCCAGCATAATCCACTTTCTACAAGGGTCCTCCTGCTGGCACGATCAACTCTCTATCACTGCCATCGATTTGCTCTGGCTTTATCATCATCAAAATATATGCAATGACGGAATTGCCGTCATGCTTAGTAATTAAGGTGAACAATGTTAGATAATGACTCTCCATCTACCAATCGGCTGTTTTATACAGCAAATTGAAAGTTGCACAATTTTATGCGCTTATAATCAATAAATGTATTTACTGTTTCAGACGTACATTACATTAGCACTGGTCACTTCACCATAATAATAGCTACATGAACACATATTGAGAGCAAATCCAGATAAAGAGGCCGTAGTTACCACCGTCAGAAATGCACATCTTGTCCTACGAGCTGAGTCAGGGTCCGAAACTGTTGGCATAGCGTCCACGTCATTGATGGGGAATATCAGTTTAGGTACCTTCGGACATATTAGTACTATTTTAGAAGAGACCACTTTATTTGATCCTTGGCCGATTGAAGAACTTGTGCAACAGTCTGCTCGGTCAAAGGAATGTCTTCACCCCGCATCACAATTCTGTCTGCTACAGACGTGGGATCAACTGCCATTATAACACCGCCATCAATTATTTCGTCCACAACTAGGAATCCGCTATCAAGATGCCTCAGCAGTATTCTTCGCTCAACGTTTTTACGAAAGATGATATTCATGGTATCGAAGAGGCAGTTGAGAACAGCCATGAGCATGAGCTCGTTTTCCTGCGAGCTCCCGACAACATAGAAAAACAGATCGACATTGTTCTTGTAAACTACAGTGAGTCCTTCCAATAATGCGATCTCCGAGTCAGATTTGTATGTCTTCTTGAAAAGGTTCTTTTCGAAGGCTTTTTGTTCTCTTACTGTCGGGTAGGTGTCATCGTAATACTTGGAAATTATCCGCTCTCCGTCGTTGTCCAGTATTATGATTGCTTTGACGGTATAGAGTGACGGTTGTAACATTGCCTCCATAATGCTCCTCTAGTTGGTCTTGTGTGATTTTGATCAGAGGCATTCGAGTTGTAGCTGCCAGAGTCAATATCTTATTACTGCAAATGATCACTTGTCTAATACTGTCAGATAAACAAGGTTAACAATAGTGAAAACTCACACATTCAACTGTGACGTGCTATGCCAATTAAGTCAACATCTGTACTTATTGAGAGTGCACAGCTTGATGCACGGTGACAGAAAAATATGAAAAGTGGTAAATATATGCAACATTGATGCTAAGAATTGCCCATTTGGTGCCTACAGTTCAGTGCAAAGGGGGCAATTGTAAAATGTATAATTAATGGGCTATGTGAATCAGATAAATAAGAATATGTTGTTCACAATGTATGTGGAGCAACCAGGAACTCACTGTTAACTTACTGTTCCAGATACAAAATATGGTGGTTGGTTAGGGATCCTTTTGAATCAGTCAATTAGAATTAGATAGTACCATAATTTGACCGTGTTGCAATTTACATGCTTGGTGATACTGTATTTAGTCTTTTATTCTCGGCTCTATGCTCATTGGCTATACCGTATATGACCAGTGAGTAAAAGACAAAATTGACGTACACATGCACCAACAATTCATAACCTATACAACAAATGATGTTATTATATACCTACAACAAACACTCTGATGGCGTCAGGCAAACTGCTTACTATTTCAAGAACCTTGCCATATTAACTGTAGCATGCATTCCAGACATTGTTCATCAAACGCCAAACCAATAGCTACACTCCCCTCGTCCCCTGTTACTCGGGTGTCAGACCACTCAAGTGTAAATCGAAGGAATTTCTTCATGGACTGTGACTGCAAAGGTAGCTATCAACCAAATTTTGATGCAGATGTGGAGCTGACACAATCCCGAATTCGGGTTATCAGTATATGAGAAATGCATCTTGCAGATCATCAACAAAATGTCAAGTAACTATGCTCAATGAGCAATGCTCATTGCTCTACTTGCTGATATCACTCAGAAAATTGCAAGAGTTCTGTATATTATTTAGTGTATCAAGATATCTTAGTACCATGAAACGAAACATAATATATGGAAAGCGATACCCTTCCTGTTAGAGGAGCCTACCATCCAATCTCAATGACAGTGAACCTCAATCACCACGGAAATAACGCTAAGACAACAGTAAATCTAAATTAGACCAAAACTTGAAGAACTGCCATGGAGGTAAAAATGACGTGTCGACGATCTACTCTCTACAGCCATCTCGCGATTTAAATAAATGTGTTATTTCGGAATCCGATTGTAAATTTTGTTGGGACATTAAATTTATCGTTTAATGAAATAATGAATATGTAGACAGGCTGGTTATTATATTTTACGATGGATACGGAATTCGCAACATATCAACAGCTTTAATGATAGGGTTGATTGATTGCGAATGTTTACATCATCGCATGTCCTGTGTCAGTCACTCACAATTATCGAAACTCCGTATTCACAATAAATACGTTGAGGTACGGCAGTTGACTTGAATATTTATTCTTTTCCATAGCACTCAGATAAGGACAGGAACTAGCGAAGAGAGGGCCAAGCCTGATTATGTCTCTGATAAGGGATGATGGTAGCCTTGAACCGTCTTGGGCCCAAAGCCTATTCGCTCGAATTATAAGACGGGGTAAGATACCGCGTCACGTTGCTTTTATAATGGACGGTAACCGAAGATATGCCGCAAAGAAGCAAGTTGTGAAACTGGAAGGTCATTCGAAAGGGTTTGATAAGCTGGCAGAAGCATTAAAGTGGTGTCAAGATCTGGGAGTCGAAGAAGTAACTGTGTATGCCTTCAGTGCGGAAAATTTCAAAAGATCCAAAGACGAGGTTGATGGATTGATGGAACTTGCAAGGCAGAAGTTTGAGAGAATCATGTCTGAGAAAGAGAAACTCGAAGAACACGGTGTCTGCATCAAAATTGTTGGTGAAATGAAACTTCTTGCACCGGATATTCAAGAAATTGCTGCCAAGATTGAAAATGTAACTAAGTTGAACAATAAATGTCGGCTTAACATTTGCTTGGCGTACACATCTAGGCTGGAGATTTCTGCTGCTATCAGAGAAATTGCCACTGGCGTGGAGCAAGGTATCTTGCTACCTGAGGACATAACGGAAGACTTGATTACTAAGACACTTGAAATTCCAACTGTAGATTTGCTAATCAGAACGTCCGGCGAGGTTCGATTGAGCGATTTTTTGCTTTGGCAAAGTTCTTTCTCATATTTGTCCTTCTTGAAACCACTCTGGCCAGAATTCTCTATTTGGGATTTTTACGGCTCGGTTCTTCAGTACCAGAGAGCTTTTGACAAAATTGAAAATGCCAAAGAATATTCTAACATCAATACATTAGAACCTGCTGACGGAGAAAATAATGTTTCTGCCAATTATGCTCGTGTCGATGCATTTTTAAAGAATTTGAAGCTAGAAAGAGATGGTATCAATACCGATATTCTGAGTACTTGATCCACTGCACCTCCATATCTTTTTTGTAATATTTTTATCATGCTTTATTCGTTAATACTGTTATTTGCAATGTCAACTTTGCCAGGGCTACTGTCAAGATTGAAAAAAATCAGTAAACATGTGTTACTTTATTCTAAAAGGCCATATTATTTTTGTTATGAACTATTAACCTAAGCATGTTCATAATTACAGCTTGTGACATGATGCATTGTATATTTTGAATGTGCTAGTCATTGCCAGCAAAGATTTTTGGAAATAATGATTGTATTCTAATTGTTCCTAAAATCTTGCAAGGTTAAAATTTATTATGGGCAAAGAGCAGCTATCTTCTGCGACGCAGGCTGAAATGATGGCCGTCACGATTGCTGACATCATCAACCAGCTCATCGAAGCACACGAGAAAAAACAGGACGTAAATCTAAACAAATTGAAATGCAAGATCTCCAGCAAGTACGGACTCTCTTCTCAGCCTCGGTTAACCGATATTATTGCTGCAGTGCCGCACAGATACAAAAAAGTATTACTCCCCAAACTACGCGCAAAGCCAGTCCGAACTGCCAGTGGTGTTGCGATTGTGGCTGTAATGTGCAAACCTCATCGATGTCCACACATTAACATGACTGGGAATATATGTGTGTATTGCCCTGGCGGCCCGGACTCTGATTTTGAATATTCAACGCAATCTTATACCGGTTATGAGCCGACCTCAATGAGAGCTATCCGAGCTCGCTACGACCCTTATCTGCAGACGCGTCACAGAGTGGAACAACTGAAGCAGCTCGGTCATAACGTAGACAAAGTTGAATTCATAGTAATGGGTGGCACTTTCATGTCTCTACCGGAAACATACAGAGATTACTTCATTCGAAATCTGCACGATGCATTGTCGGGTCACACAAGCAACGATGTAAAAGAAGCTGTGAAATATTCTGAAAGGAGCAACACAAAATGTATTGGAATTACGATCGAGACACGGCCAGACTACTGTCTTAAGAAACATCTTAGCGATATGCTTCTTTATGGATGCACTCGACTTGAAATCGGAGTGCAGAGTGTGTATGAAGATGTTGCACGCGACACTAACCGTGGTCACACGGTGAAAGCAGTCACTGAGAGCTTTCAATTGTCAAAAGATGCGGGCTTCAAAGTTGTTGCACACATGATGCCCGATCTGCCTAATGTCGACCTCGAGAGAGACATCGAACAGTTTGTCGAGTTCTTTGAAAATCCTCAATTTCGGCCGGATGGCATGAAATTATACCCTACTTTAGTGATACGCGGCACTGGTCTTTATGAGCTATGGAAAACAGGTCGATATAGGAGCTATCCTCCGTCTACGTTGGTAGACTTGGTGGCACGTATCCTCGCGCTAGTACCGCCTTGGACCAGAGTATACAGAGTACAACGTGACATCCCAATGCCGTTAGTTACGTCCGGTGTGGAGCATGGAAATTTACGAGAACTCGCCTTGGCGAGGATGCAAGACTTCGGCACAAAGTGTCGGGACGTGCGAACGCGAGAAGTTGGCATTCAAGAAATTCACCAAAAAGTACAGCCGTATGAGGTGGAACTGATCAGAAGAGACTACGTCGCGAACGGCGGATGGGAAGTGTTTCTGAGTTACGAGGATCCGCAACAGGACATACTAATCGGACTTCTCAGACTTCGTAAATGCTCTGACGACTCTTCCAGACCTGAGGTGAAGGGTAAAGGCGTGTCGATTGTCCGAGAGTTGCATGTATACGGCAGCGTTGTGCCGGTAAGCTCACGGGACCCCGGAAAATTTCAGCACCAAGGATTTGGAACTTTGTTGATGGAAGAGGCGGAAAGAATCGCGAGCGAAGAGCACGGCTCCTCAAAAATTCTTGTAATTTCCGGCGTGGGGACTAGAAACTATTACCGAAAACTTGGGTATGAACTGGATGGGCCTTATATGGCAAAAAATTTGTGATGTCTGAGAGTAGTCGATGATGAAGAATGTAAACCCGATGTCAGCTATGTGCACTGCTCTAGCTGCTGCAAGATTGGGGATTGATGCTGATCGCAATTGCGGTTTGCCGTGGAGCATACAAGAGTTGGCTTTGTTTTTTCTTACTATACACATGGTATATGTAGGCCAGTGCTCTTCAACCTTGACTGGTTTGATGTATCCTTAAGGTTGTGACGAACCTGCACAGTGCACACCACTGCAACCTGTTCACTCACGTCAGGATCTTGGAAATATCAATATTTGTATACCGGTATTTGAAAACGATTGGCCGTAGAACCATGATACTTGACTTTTTGGCCTCGACCCTATGATTTTTTTATCCTTTGACCTTAGAACTTTTCTGTGGCGTGGAGTGGTTGATCGCATCGCGTAAACTTAGTCTTTAATCTCATGATTTAGTAAACCGGAACAAACTACAGATAACTTGTTATCGGTCCTTTGGATATACAGCTGTATCTGCTGTATCACAGCTGTATCTGCTGTACCACAGCTGTATCGCAACTGTATCACTCAAGTATCAGCTGTATCAGTCAAGTACCAGCTGTATCGCTCTAAGTATCGCCCAGGTATCGGTCTGCAATAAGTATCATGTCTAGACTACGTCTGGGATGCGCGAAATAGTCCGGTAGGCGGTATCACTCAAATATCAGCTGTATCACTCATAGCGAGCAACGTCAGGCGTAAACATATTCAGGACGCAGTATAGCGTGGAAAAATGATGATTTTTGCAATGTACCCACATCCGCCTCTAGACCCAGATATTTACGATATTGTATTTTCTAATAAAAGGAATAAGTTTCATGAGCGAAAATAACGTAACCTCGGAACGAAATTAATTGCAATCAATACCAATTTAACTAAAAGTTGCCATTTGCTTTCTTTTTCGCCGGCTGCGGCCTGATTTCGATTCAGCATTTTAATTTGGAGCCGTGATGCGTAGCTTCCCGTCGGAAGAAACTTACAACTCAGCATCAGCAAGGCAATATTGCTTCGCCAAAAAACCTTGCAAATACCATTTCTTTTTCCTTGTCCGATTTTTTGTCCCATTCATGTTAATGGAATTCATACTTTAGAAATTTTCCCTTCATTCGGTGAATTCCTTGATTATAAAATGCTCTCTGTGCGTCCAACTACATTGTCGTGACATTTCATATTATCATGAAATTCACTGTTTAGCAATTATTGTTCGTATACAGTCCTTCAGAGTACGAATGCCGATTTAATATCTATTCGACGACTAAACCTTCTCACGAGCCTTCGCGAGAAATGTATTATCCAAGTACGAAAGTGTCTGTGGACAGTTTTCCTTGCAGTATACTTTTAATGCATCTTCTGCTGACGAGAAGGATGCAAGGCTAGGCGACTTCATTAATTGCAAAATTTCTCCAATTACTTTCTAATATTATTGTCCAAAATTTTTGTTGATTCCGACGTAGTCTAGAGAGAGAGAGAGATGGGTATTCTTTTTCGCCTGCACCATCGAGATGGTTGGACGGCGGAGATGCCTTTATAGTAAGGTCATCTAGTGTGCACCCCATTTTTTTCTCCTCGATGCTATCCGTGATTGCTGAGCGCCTAGCAGGATAGCTGCGGATACCAGTTTTCGAGTCTTTGGTCTGACCCGGCAGGGGATCGAACCCACAACCTACCGATCTATAAGCCTGACGCATCACCATTACACTATCTCGCCCGGTTAGACGTGACACATATTGTGCAGAGTGATCACTGCATGATACAGCCGATACCCGAGTGATACAGCCGATACCCGAGTGATACAGCCGATACCTGAGTGATACAGCTGATACCCGAGT
>ATSW01012933.1:0-12052 GCA_000444245.1 Botryllus schlosseri | reverse complement strand
AGTTTACGCTGCATGCAAGTCTATAGACCACGCAATACAAGAATGACTTTTGTGACATCGAATGACTTCTTAATATCTATTTCTTAGATCAATTAATTCTACGTCGATTTTCCATAGTGCTACTTGAGGTACCTTCGCGCTGTGGTTTGTTACCCGGTGATTCCCCGCGTATTGGTTTACTATTGAGTACGCATGACCTATCTTCGTGCTGACGCTGAGTGTTTTTTGTATGTGGTATTCATGGTGTTTGACGACTACTATTGTAATTTACACCACACCGATATTTTTCATTTTTTCCCGTTACTGCCGACTTATGGCCCACGGCCCATTTTTAGGCTTTTTGAAAGACACTGCTTACGCGGATGGGGTGACGAGGAGGAGCCTTCCGTGCTGAGTGTGACTGTTGAAAGATTGTCCCTGGCCGCATACAAATCGTGTGCGGATTGCCGAAGTATTGATAACGGTTTCTGTATGAACAGAATATCATCAGATTGGATCAGATTGCTTCTGGTCGTATGACAACGGCGAAGTTATTCCTTAACGGAAAACCAAATCACTATGATCAAAATATAATTGATCCAATTCTGGCAAGGATTGGAGCACTATTCAAGCCAGCTTGATTTAGCGTTTCAGCGCTGTAATCGTAAAAGAAAAAATGATGTAACTCCCGATTACCGAACTCATCTGTTGTGAATGACGAGAGGTATCATGGTCGATAATCCAATACTGCGTTTCATACTGTCATAATCGCCGATAATTGCGAGATATTATCACTTCCCTTCTTCATATTTTGAAACGTTTGGCGAGCGCGCATGCGCTTCATCAGCTTACAATAGCAGGAAGCATGGCCTACTTTTTAGTAGGCCATGTATCAGGAAGTCATTCCATGTTTTTGTTCAGTTACCACTGTCCGCGAATAAAAGATGACAACTTGCATCAACTTTGATGGCGCTTACGACACAATAAATTCAGATTATTTCGCCATCGACACGCAATTATCCGATAAATCAAGCTTTCGCAATCGCATATACGCATGTATTTCATATGATTCATATCATTCTAGTTGAAGGTAACCATTTTTTGCCGCTACCGTTCCTCGAACAGTGGCGACGCACATTGTGATACCATAATGGCAAACAACCCTGTTGCTTTCTCACAACGTAAAACTGTTCAGTACATGTACATACGTCGTACAATGACGTCTAAAACAAGAACAGAGAAGTCACTGCGTGATATGATACAATTGCATGACTATGCCGCGATACGCAACTGCATTGCAGCACGCGCCAGCGTTTCCAAATCTGAAGAAAGAGGTACATCGTTTCTCATGCGGAACTTCCGTTGTCGATGCAATGCACATGGTGCAATAAATGCGTAAAAATACACATACACAGACAGTGTGTTGTACTTTCTAGACCAGTGGTTACCAAACTTATTTGGCCTGTGGCACACAAGAAAATTGTAAAGCCCTCGCGACACACTTACGAGAAAGTTACTTAAAAATCTGTTCACGTGGTAATACGATGGCTATGCTTGTTTAGACGAACATGTATTCGACTGAAACGTGGTTTGCTTGTTGACAAACATACCCGCATTTCGTTGTTTTCCAGGCTGTGTCGCTCGGTTACAGCTCTAAACTTCAATAAAAACGTAAAAAACATGTTGACATACCCGTTAAGGTACAAATGACAACAATATTTTAATTGTACTTATCGTGGAATAGGATTTGGAAGGAGACATACAAAACTCATCAATTTATTTGCGAAAAACTGCCCGCCTACATTTGTTTACCACAAAACTACAACATATCCTGAAGTGTTGTTGAAGTGAAGATAATGTGCTCATGTTTTGGTGCACGATTTCTTATTTATGGTTAGATTTGACAATAATTCGACACATAGCGGCGCAATTGTAATGCGGACACTGTGGACATTACCCTATTTAAAGACAATGCCGTGGTTTGTTTCATGGTCATGGTGAATGGCCCCGCGTGCTTATTTATCAGCTATTTCAGAAGTCAGACCGCTTTCAAGAGCGGATATGCTTGTCTATGGATGCCATATCGTCAACATTATGCAGTTATTTTCCAAAATCCCAGATAGACTCGCGGTACCCCTGAGAATCTGTCGCGGTACAGAGTTTGCGAAACACTTTTCAAAACCACCTATCTATCTATAGCTATATGATCGAGTCCTGTGCTAACTATTTATTTTGGAAAAAAACTACCTCGATCATGTCATGCAATAGGACACGACGCACTTGCTGTACATAAACTTGGTCGACTATCCCGCTGCAGCGCTATATCGATATGCGCGCTACCTTCCAACACAATGGTGTGATAGTACAGGTATTTCCTGTCGTCATTCCCCTTCTTCCTAACCCAATTAAAAGCATCATGCATCTTATATGGATATCACGAGACAAGTTTATTGGATGCCAAATGAATTAGTGTAATAAAATACGATACAGATTGTACGGATACAATTTTCGAGTCGCGGAAGCAATATCTTTCAACTGCGAACGGTATACATCAAAATGCTTCAAGGATCGATCATGTACGAGACCTGCCAGTCTATATATTAAAAATATCAAATCACCACGAATCATTCCTAATCAAAATCCTGGTGCATGAAAGATTACATCAGAAGTGGTTGACGCGTTTTTGCAATAGAAGTCAAAACATCTTGTTACCAAATTTGCATTTTCACCCACATACTACAGTATTTAAACACTGTATTTACAACAGCAGAATGATATTACATTGAACTTTCAGAATATTGCCGATTTAGAAAAGATTCATAAAATCACACCAGTATGGACATTTTGAACAATGCAAAGTGAAACAGTTACGATTCAAACGCGGAGAAGTGAGTATTTAAACTGCTGTCACTCGCGATCGCACCAACTCTGGTAGATTCTCTTGCATAGCATCAGACGCCTCTTTGTTTCCGCCGCGATTTACGAGATAGTATACTCGCCGAGTTATTCATTCTGTGAACCATTCCGGATCTCTTGACTACATCAGAGGGTAGCGTTCTGAAGGTATAAATGGCGAATTTTCGAGACTATCACCACATGATAGCCCAATAAATAGGGACCTTAATAGTAGATGCTGGCGGATTATAGTGCAATGAGAGGGTTTAGAGGTCTTTTCATTCCTATTTTATATGATACGGCTATCACCCAAATTTTTATTAACAAGGAATATGTTGTGTATATGTGCAAACGGTATTTGATAAAATACCAAGACTTACTGAATGTCCGTGTCCCATACTGCCATTCAACAAATATTCACCAGTCGCTTCATTGTTTTCCTGGTCCGTCGCTGGGTTGTTCCTTGGGAAATTAGAATATTTGGTAATTAAAAGTTCAAAAATCATAATAATTTGAATGTGTGTCGTTTGTAATCATATACATGCCGAGAAAAAAATTGTCGGATATGAACCAGCAAGGGAAGCTCGAAATTCGTCTACACAACTAAATATCATCCATAAGATTGCTTACGAACCTTTTACGTGTATAAATTCGAACAACCAGAAATACCAACAAACCAAGGATGACTATGACAGCGCACACGATCACCACAATGTAAGCTGTTTCTTTCGCGCGATTGATCCCTCCGGTTATTTCCTTTCCTGCAAAAAAGAGGGCCTGTTTTATAGTCAATACGTATGGCCTTTTCATTCTGCAATACTTCATATCTTATGTCACGCGTGTCACTACCCACCTCGTGGTTTAGAGCAACATGGTTTCATGATACTATAGCTGTATATTAACTTCCAGTATAGACATCACATACCTGTTGTAGAGGCAATGTGGATGCGTGGTGTCACCGCATCTGACGGACTCCACCTAAATTTAGGCGAAAATCTATTCAAAGGCATTGTCTCACTCTCCGTTGAAGGCTCGGTAATTTCGTGATAGGGTGATTCTGAATAAGAAAATACATCGATTAACCATGGCTACAACTATACAGTAGATTATAGACAAATCATACCTGCTTCTGGAGTCATAGCGTTGTCCTGAAGAATTTCATTGGTGGTACTTGTACCGTCAATCATTGCGTTTTCTTGAAGGATATGTCTTGTTTGCGTTGGAGCGGTGAATGATGGTGGAGCATTGTCCTGGGCCGTTTTGAAATTGGAAACAGTTGCTCCTAATCAATAAATGTCATATACATATATTAATTTTTATATAGAAGTCTGACTGTTTATATTAAAAGCTTATAATCCTATGTGCTTGCTACAGAGAATACATTTCAATGATTCAACTGCTACACATATATCAGCTTGCCTGACACCTTCATTACTTTGTCGATGTGAGCCATAGCTACATGACAGTACGAGGCGCAAGGACTAAAAAAATACATTTTCTTCTAGAATCTTATGGAAATTTTGTTGACTATGTCTATAACGCACGTTCTTTCTTACCGTTATCAGAATTTTCGAGTGTCGACGATTGCGTGTCTTCATATGTGGTCTCGGCGGTAGGAGGAGGCGTTGTATCTGTCGAAATAGAGGTATGGCTGTCATGAGTGATTGCAATATGTGATGATCAGGGCAAGTTTTTGCAACTTTTGCAACTTTTTTAGAGCTTCTGACAGCTTCTTAAATACTCAGAATCTATATACTATGATGTTTTAAGCTGTTTGGGGGGATTTTATATTGCAACTTTTTGCAACTTTTCTCTTTTCTTCATGCCAATTTTCACTGCAACTTTTATCAAATATTGCGTGAAAATATAAAGGAGTGATTTAAAAACATGCTATAATCTATTTCTAGTATGGTTTTATTATCTTTGTTTTGTATCGTTACTACCGTATCTCGTCTTTCTACCAGTTGTATGTTTTTGTCATTATTACGCCATACGGAAAAAATAGTTCCTACATTTCGAATTTGATTCACCCTATTACTGACGTTCGCTATACTGATGAGACTCAGTCGAAAAGCATTTAGCGAATAAATTTACAATATGAAGTTATTGATTCGCGTTATTCTGAAGGTCTGTACCCCAAATAGCTTGTTATCTTTTATTTGCACAACAATGAGCTGTATGACGGGTTAGGTGCATCTGAATGTTCTCTATGACAAAATGGCTTGCAAGCAAGAAGTTCAGCTACCTGCCAAGCACGACCTTGCTCGAACAAAATGTATATAGATCGCTACGTTAATTATGTCGTTTGAATTTGAGATATAGTTTCCCATTTCACGTACGCCCATGCGAGACCGTCAAAAATTAGATTTTCACTGGCTCACCCTTTTCAGGGTATTGATTTTGTTAAAGTCGCTAGCAGTGAATCTTTCTGCAATGCCTTGGGCCAACTTCGCAGATCCAGGGGTTTGGGTTGTATTATTTGACTTGTTTTAGTGGGAGGAGATTATAGCTTTGCTGTTTGTTTTTTTTTGGGAAATTATTCTCGCTTGCTGTGTACCGGTAGAAAATGTCATTTTGGCAATCTCGCCCGTCGCCAGACCGACAGTGAAATGGCAAAGCAACAAATTTGACAGCTATGCAGGAACTAGGTTATACGACGGAACCTTTCGAGTATCTCAGGCCCTAATAATTCAACAAAAATTATAAATGCAACTTTTTTATGCAACTTTTGTTGAAATTAAGTGCAACTTTCTCGCGATATCAGTGCAACAAAAACTTGCCCTAATGATGATGCATACAGGACAGGTGGAAGGGAATCGAGTAGAAGAATTAGTAATTTAAGAGCTATTCAGACTCCAAAGTAATTGATATAGATAGGAAATTTCCAACGATACGCGTAATACTACTTAAAATGGTTCAAGTCTAAAATATAATTCCGGGACCATCCGAGCGATCAGATTACATTGAGCCGATCTCTGACAGTCTCTCTGATTGGAACTAATGGTAGACATTGTCAGTCCAATTAGCGTTCACGCTACACCAGTGTGAAACGGTGGTGAAACAAAACCTTTTGCTGTATGTATATCACGTGTTGCTTTGACGCCATACCTATCTGCAGCGCTGGATATTTGAAAAAACAATCCCAGACGGTCACGGGAAATGTTCTATTGACGACTATTTTTGGATTCTTCCTGTCTTCGATAGGTAAATGACTAATTTAACATAGTAGAGTCATTCATGTGACGCAAATCAGCGGTCCAAACGAATGGGTGCCGTACAGTTGGCGGAAAGACGGTGTGTGCCTACCAGCAAGCGCTCACAGTCGCGCATTAATCATGTTTTGGTATATCGGAACAATCAGACAATATCTCATCAATCATGTTTCGGTACTTACCGGTACAATCTAGCAATATTCCATCATAAGTGTTGATGTACTTATATTCAACAGTTGCAGATGAATTAGAGCTGCTGCGCTGTGATCTTGATGTAGTCGCGCGAGGCAACGCCATTGACACAGTTCCATGAATCATCTTAATATCGACTCGCCCAGGACACTCGCCGTAGATTTTTTCTTTCCAAACGCTACAAGACTTGCTGAAGGTCAATATGAGACAGCATGGAACTGCAGAGTCGTTACACGGCAGTTCGCTTTCGAAGCCTGCGAATCGAAACAATATGATATAGTCCGGTGTTTTTACACAATAGCCGCTGGTTTTTAGGCAACTGTCTTACCGTAAATGCGTGACATATCGTCATTTTGCGGGATGGATATATCGCCTCCAAGCTTTAGCAGCATGCCTAAAGTTTTATCGTTTTCAGGTGTGATAATTTGCAGACATTCCAGCCCTTCATGCTCATCGTACATCTTCTTTGTGCCACCCGACTCGGGATGGTCGAGAGTAAAAGTCTTGTCACATGCTTCACCACTTGCTGCAAATTAAATGTATCTCAATAAATATGAGTAAGACGGATATACCGCGGGTTTAAGCTGTGGAAGGTTCCATTTCATAGATTGCTGGTGCATGTCAAGATTTCGAAACGTCTAAACGCGGTCATGTGGAGGCAACAGCGTGGAATCTTATCTTTGTTTCCTAACTGTCACGTGTACATTTACGTAAAGGGTTAGCGTAATGCATCTTCTATGAACCAGTCATCACGGGCTGAACAATGGTCTATCTGCGTAAGACGTCAACAAAGCAGACGTGAGTGCATGATCTCGGCGGAACTGAATCAAAACAAAGACTGACGCTATTAAGAAATTTGTACCATATTTTTTTGACATTCGACGCGCGAATGTACTTGCACGAATACTATCCAGTATCCATACACCAATTCGTGATGCAATAATCCAATTTCGCTTAAAATGTATTTGAATGGCTTTAACTCTGGTGACGGTGCGAAGGCAGCTTGGTGATGATTTCAAAATTCTCTTGCCACCGGTGTCTTTGGTATTCAGTCATTCTGGAATATGCTCGAGTCAGCAATGACGAGTGTGTAGGCTATTGTGCACCTATTTTTGCAGTTTCGTATTCGTGTTCAAAAAGTCACAGGGATGCTAATGAAGGAAGTTTGAAGAATGCTTGATGATCGTTTTTTTATATAGATACAACGACCCCGAGATACTGATAGCATTTAAAGCTAATTACCAAATATGATCAGCCCATAAGAGGGCAGAATATACAATACCAAATATATGTATATCCTTTGGTACAGTCTATCTCATGGGTGGATCGTCGGATATATTGAAATTGAAAGTATAAGTTGGCTGAGCATGAATTTAGAGTTATTGTCATACAAAAAGCTGTAAAACCACAAACTTCATCATCTGCTGGTACAATTTTAGAAGATAGTTCATTGATGGAGACGCGCACATTCACTAAATGCAAAATAGCGATAAACAATTGAACATTTGGAAATTCTGTTGACTATAATGAAACTCGCACCCACCTTGAACGCACGCAATCAGTAAAGACGCCGTAATTACTGTTCCGATCATTTTTCAGAATATCTATAGGTATGTCTGCTTTTTTCTAAAATATAATGGAGCCGATGGTAACGTCTGATGAATATTTCGACATGAAATATCAACACTGTGCAGTGTGCATCCATTCGATGTGCGGATAATGAGTATAGTGGATGGAATCTCATAACCATTCACAAAGCATTATACGATTTCAATATAGACACGCGAGCTACCAATCTAATAGATTGGACAACACAAGCCGACTGCATACGTAAAAGCAGAATACCACCCGCTGGTCAATTGCAGCATTTGGCTTTTGCAAGAGGCCTTCGAGCCCTCCTAGTTATACAAAATAAGACACACAGCTACAGCGCCTAACAAGAAACCTCGAATTCTCGAAACGACAGTGCGGCACTGGCTAAGGTCACGCTGAAGCCATGTAGTAGTAGTAGTAGTAGACGATAAATTGGGCATCCTTATATATATATACCTCAATGGGTGTTACAACATCTTATTGATATCTATCTCGTGATCAAATCCAACGAATCAACGTTCTTCGCCGTCTAAGGCGGCGCGGCGGAGGCGTAGATCTCGACTCGGATGATTTCCACGTCATTCATTTTGAAGAATATGTCCAGTTTGGACAAGCGCTCGTAAACATTTTGTTTTCTCTATAGAAGTCAGCCACATCGGTAATATAACTCATGTCCTTGTTTGTCGTGAAATTGTGCTAGATAAGTAGTAATTATGTCTTCAAATATGGAATACAGCATACCAATTTATCCTTGCCGTCAATGCATCTGCAATATACTGACTCATGTATTGCACAATGTGTTCCCTTTGTTGAATTTGCGCGGGAAATCTATTTATAGACGCATATCGCAATATTATAAGGCTATTCGTAAACATCTCAGCGTATGATCAACCCTTGCATCTAAATGTCTTATAAACAAAATCATAAAGTGATGGCCAACTAAGGCGTGACGACCACACCCTCATTGTGTGATTGGGGGCAATGCCATGAAATCAAGAAAGGGCATTGCGCTTTATTGCCGATTGTAGACTATACATAAATCCAGAAATTTGTTTAGACGCGGTACTGTCGATCGGGTCAACACAAAACAGTTTTGCTAGAGGTAGTAGAATGCTTTGAGTGCAACTTCAGAATGCATTCATTTCCTAGCGCAGGAGACATTGAAGAAATGATCTCAACACGCGGTGTATACTAATTCCATTTATATGGTTTTAACTATTTCAAATACCTTTATTTTACAGGTCATGACAGCCTGATCAGCAGAATAACGAAATTATTTATGGCTACTTAGTACTTATTACACCGACCAACTCTACATCGATTTTCCGGAGTCATACTTCGGGTATTTTCGGTCCTACAAACTACGCGGGGATACACCATCCACTGGCTGTACGGTATATAGGGACTGCACGAGTTGTGTATGATACCAATGTGCTACTGAGCTATACTAGAAGAGCTTCTTGGAGGTACAGAACTTCAATTGAGCTATACTACTGTAATACAACACGTAGTGTAATGTACATCTAAACCAGGTGTCGCCAACTCGAAACGGGTCGCGGGCCCCTTTTCAAATTTCGTAGCGGCCGCGGCCGCATGAATTCAGTTCCGATATGAAATAGGCTACACAGCTTCAAGGGCGATGGACACTGGTTTACACTGAAGGCAGTGTGAACTTCAGCTTCGCTTAGCTTACACTCAGTGTAAACCGCCCATTACAGCCACGTTTTAAAACTTTATGTTTGTACAACGCAGTGCTATCTTACATATAGGGGATGGGCATATAGTTACCACAAAAGAAGTAATATTTTATCAAAGGAATACAAATGCCACAAAAATCATGATAATAAGTTTCATTTTATTCTGAACTCTGAGTTGTGCACGATACCTGGCAACGCTTTTCAGCGACTATATGGAATCTGTATTAGGGCTATAGCGAGAGACGTACAGTCGTATAACTACTGAAAGACCATCTCCACGTAAAGCTCGATTTTATGGCGATGCCCTAAGTCGTTTTCTAGGCGTCTCTCGGTCTTGGCAGTGTTTGGGCCATTTCACGTCACGGCAATATCCCCATTGCCCAGCCCATTCATATCAGCTGATTTTCCCTCGATGGAATGCTGTTGCCATCGCTAAAGCCGTTTTAGTTAGTGAGGAATAGTCATGTTGGGCACAGGAGAATAGTTTACTTTGAAACAACAACAATATGTTGAAACTGTAATCAATTTCAGCATTTCAAAATGCTTTTCTTAGCATTCTTACGAAATCTCAAATCAAGTCGCGGGCCGCAAAATATGACCTCGCGTGTTGGTGACCCCTGATCTAAACGGTATCAATACATTTTCCGGGATATAATAACAGAGATATCGGGTATACGCGTGATTTGGTGAACTGCCGCCTCAAAGAAATTGTAAAGGATGTTGATACGCTGATAAGTCGAACACTCAAACAAGACTGCTGCCTGTCTTCGCGCAACTGACTGGAGAAATTCAAGATAAACGCTCGTTTTGAATGACTGATTTTATTGTGTTTTTATGAATATAAGATTTCTGTTACCATGCAGCCTTACTCGGTTGCCCATCCTTATTCCGATTAGGAATACTAGAGATAAGTGCTAGTGTGTGAACTGGGCGCAACATTCTCCAAAGGCGAACAAGCACTGATTTACAGAAATTTGTATAATGCCAGAAAACGTGATAAGGGATCCAGACGTCTAGTATTATAAAACGCAATTGATGACCGGTATAACCTATGTTGATATTCGTTTTACGATCATAGCGATCTTTGAATTTATAGCATCTTCCAGTAAAGATAGTATTGCGTTTCAACATGAGCTGACGCAATTATCCATTTCATTTTGCATAATACGAAGCGCTCCCAGAGTCCTCATTTTACTAGCTGACAATGGTCAATCTATTAATGATCGGGGCTCAGCTCTAGCAACCACTTTATTAGAAAGCAACGGAATTGCAAAAAATATGGTGATTGGTTGATTGAATACAGTTATAAACCGCGAGAATAGTGAATCTAACGACGAATATCTCTATTTTCCTTCAGTTTTAGTCACGATGCGAAGTTGCCATTGCGCAATGTGCATGCGTTGTGAGGAAAACAAGCGATTTAAGAGTAATGCAGATGATGGGATTTTGTTCAATATTATGAAATCACCAGTCAAGTTTGTCTGGATGCCGGGGACCTTGTGCGCCAGAAGTTAAAAAGCTGCTCGTCAAAACATATTTGAATTTTATTCTTTGTGAAACTGATATATAACTGTTATACAACGGTTTCGCATAGGCTTTTTGCTTGTGTGAATGGGTATAGTTTTGGTCTATTGCAGGCGGATGGTGGTAATGCGACTTGTAAACTATTGAACATGTTCGACATTTGCAGTCTTGAGGGATTATTATTTATGTGAAAGTAATTCTCAGTAAAAATATCAAATTTTGTCAGAAATCGGCTGCATAGTACAAGCAACTTTCCGTTTACTCAAAATTACTTTGCTGGACGGATGAAATGCTCTGGGCGGCCCGTATCTTTGTTATCCTCGTTCTACAGTGTCCTGTTTGCATTCGAATGAGAATTGACGATACTCTGCGTGAATACGGGTCGGATGCGGAATATTCGTCCATATTGCCAGTGGGCACTTGGGCACGGATAGCAAGTAGACAAAAACCAACTGTCATTATCCGAAAATAAGAATTTCGTTACTTCTGATGGTACGGGTACCACGTGCGAAACCCACCTTTAATATATGCATGCTCGTGTAAACTCATTACAATGTCATGTCAGTTTTAAGTGTATTACACACAATTGTAAAGCATATATAGTACAGCACGACAAGGACAAAAAGTTTAATTGAATTGTAACTTGACGATGCAGAATTAAAGTACTTCACAAAATAAATTTACTTGACAACACTTTTAAAATGACATAAAAACTTAAGTAACTCCGAAAGTATAATAGAAAAATCACTCGAAAATGTAAAGATATATAGAGTTGTCCATGTTCTACGGTCCGTCGTTTTCATTGTGGATTTCGTGCTAGTCCGCCGGTCCGCCGTTTCATATTGCGTGTTCCTCGGTCTGCTCGTTCCGCCGTTTACACTTCAGTCGTGAATGAATACCATTATTACAGCAGCCACAATTCCGATAACTGCACCAGCTGACAAGCCCGTAGCCGTGCCT
>ATSW01012929.1:0-16994 GCA_000444245.1 Botryllus schlosseri | reverse complement strand
CTCAGCGTGTGACTGAGAACATTGTGACTTGATTACAGCCATGTTATAGAAACCGTTGCAAAATGTTTGACTCCCGAGAAAAGTTATTGTTGTTGCCCAGGGCGCGAATGTACACGCAGCCGACGTCTGGATTTTAATTTCTCCGTTTCACAGGAAAAGAATATAACCAACTCTGTCATAAATCTTCATCCAAATATAAATGGGGCAAATGTCTCGTGTTATTTTGAAAATAGATACGCGACGCTATTTGGTCCATATCTGTCTACTTCTCTACTTGACATAGCATGTGAGTACTATTTAGTAATAGGCCGACTCATTGTAGTCGATCATAATATCAACAATTGAACATATCTTCAGTTGGACCATACCCACCTATCGGCTTTCACTCACTTTGTCACCTCAACAATGGCTCAATCAAATTCTATTCAAATCCGGCATCAAGAGAAAGCATGCTCAGTTTATGGCAAGGTAATAACCACAAATAGCATTAGGCTTAGGCTCATCACATATCTGATATATCATTGTTCTACATCTCTATGCCTTATTTGTGACGTCAATCCTTACAGGTAATTCGTTCTATGGTATAACCCAGTGCTTCCCAACCTTTTTTAGCTCGCGACTCACTTTTCACCTAAATTTCAATGCGAGACCCGTCACCAGACTATCTCTCGCGTTAACGCTTAAACCACTGCTCGTGGGCGTCAGCTTTTATGTTGTCAGTGCGTTACAGTTATGTGGTCGCGTCTAGCGTGAATATTTTCCCGAGTTGATGATGACATTCGGTCAATTATATGGCAATTGCATATACTACTGTGAATTTTTGGTGCAGCCAATTAGGCGCCTATATAGTTAATAGAAAATTCGGCATTTATATATCGAAGGCTTCGATCTTTTTCGGCAGAGGTTTTCTCACTGTCGATATTTTTGGCATCATATTGCGTGGAATTGTATGTTGGCCGAAACTTCATTGGTCTTGGTATGACGTGTCGCGCTAATGACAGACACCGAAAGGCCTATTTCTATAAATTATGCGCATTATTTTATTAGGGGGATGGGTAGCCCTGTTAAAACCGAGACACCCAAAGATGTTAAATCGCGCCCAGCGAAAAAAAAAATTGAAAGAAATTCAATAATTCTCCCAACAAATACTCCATAATTTAAGTTGATTCATGAGATAACTTACTTGGGCGCCCTTCGAGCTCGGTGCACCAATTGGGGGATTGTGGTGCGACAGTTAAGGTCCTGCATGTAACAGATGTTTATTTAGGCTAGAAAAAAAACTATTTCTAACAAACCTCAGCAAAACATCTTGAAACAGCAATAAGTTTGTATCAGCAGGCTATTGGCAATTTGGAAATTGGAATAAGTTTACACCAAGGGTGTCAAAAATACGGCCCGCAAGACGATTATATCCGGCCCGCGAAGCCATTCCGAGTAGATTTAATAATGCTTGTATTATACTTGGGTTGCATTTAAAACAAAAATCAATTTGAAACAAACATGTTTAAAACAATGCCCTAATTAAAAACAGGTATTTTTTTCAAGCCATGACGTCACGAATATTCAGTTGTGACGTCATAGTGGATTGACATTAACAATTGAAAATCTAGGGTGAATATAGCTCCTTGAACGAAATATCTATACTATTAATGTTGAACCCACTAATATGAGGGTTCCAACCATCCCATATCGATATACGTCGGCTATATCGGGGGGTAATTGTCCGTAGCCTCGTACAACATGTTTTTTGGAAAGTATTTACACAAATATTGCATAATTTTACAACGTGAAAAAACGCAATTTTTTTTAAAGGCCTTTGTTTAAAACACTTTTTAAAACATGTTCTAAACAAATTGTTTTAAAACACCGTTTGTTTAAATGCAACCCAAATTATACAGCACATTTGTCACAAATGTTGATTGGTTTGGAAGAAGATAGTTCCGTTAAATATTCTCACCAGACAGCGAATGTCGAGTATGTTCGTAGGCCACATTATAATCACCAAAATACGGTGTTTTGTTTCCACACCTGTACCACAATAAGAAAAAATCAGTAACATTGACACCCAATTTCGAAAAGGAAAAAATGTGCACACCGAGTTGACTTTCATGGAATAATGTTCCAAAAAGTAGCTATTCCCCGAAGCGAAAACGACAATGCCGGACCGTTGTATGAAGTTTACATGAATAAAACAAAATTCAAATATCAGTGCATGGTCGCGTTGCTGTATCATTTCTGACTCAAAAGGTCCCCGGAATCTAGAAAAACTTTAGTCGTGGTTTGTTAAGAATACAACAACTTCCAAAGTCCGCGTTTACGATTTAATCTCTTGTTTACTTCACACCGTATACACAGTACACACGTCTAACGCCAGATTACGACTTAAGGAAAGGGGGCCTAGAAATCAGTGAAACTTTATTTATTATGTAAAAATAAATATAAAAAATTCAAAATTTTCTGTTCAATCCATGAACTTGTGAGGTTGCCTGTCTTTTTCTTTATCCTGGTGACCTTGGTCACCCAAATATTCATTTCTCATATCAAAATTTCAGTACAATAAAGTAAAATTAAAAAGTAAAAGTAAAATTTGCATAACCACCAAAAAGGGCTTGAATTCACTTTCTTTCCTTTGAATCCATCGTCGTCATAATCCAGCATCGTTCATTTTCATCGTCGT
This sequence comes from Botryllus schlosseri, assembly GCA_000444245.1. Taxonomy (NCBI): domain Eukaryota; kingdom Metazoa; phylum Chordata; class Ascidiacea; order Stolidobranchia; family Styelidae; genus Botryllus; species Botryllus schlosseri. Next base: position 14,317 of record ATSW01012929.1, on the reverse strand, counting down.
CATCCATTCTCGTCATCGTCATTCCTCCGTCGTCCCGGTGCTCCATCTAGGTGCCGTTGTAAATATTTCAATTCTTTTTTTTTGTTTTATTTATTATTTTCAACGCAATCGCTCTTTTCCAATTTCGTTGGTTTTCGATGTAATCGTGCTTCATGTCTTTGTATTGTTTCCATTTCAATTTTCAATATCGTTAATTTAAAGATCGATACCATCAGTATGTTATTCTGACTTCTTCTTTTTTTTATGCACATAATTTTTTCCTTCCTTGGAGTCCATTTCAATCTTTCTTTAATATCATTGAAGACCTGTTGCGTAATTTCGCATGTGCTGATCGATTACATGCGTGATTGCATCTTCTTTTGTTTTGCAGAATTTGCAGTTGGGTAATTCTCTTTTCCCATTTGTCTTTCTCCCCATTTTTTTTTGATTTTTTGCATGCCAAAATTATATACGTTATTGCACAGTCGGTAGTTGATAATTTTGTCTTTGTTAGTGAGTTTTGATTTAGATTCCCTCTTGCAGGGTTGTAACCAAGTCACAAGGCTCCGAGTCACAAGTCAATCTCATTTTTATAGTTTTGATTCGAGTCAAGTCGAGTCATTTTCAATTCTTCGCCGAGTCAAGTCCGAGTCCAAGTCACCTATCAGAAGGTCGAGTCCGATTCCAAGTCATTGTGTTGACTGCTCAGTTTCCAGTTAAAGTCTTGTTAACCCACTTTTTATACCTCTGTTTGTTGATATCGAATGGTTCGCATTTATATTATACTAATTTTCCTCACTTTTAGCAGGTTATGATAGCATTTTCAAGTTCCAGAACCGATAGGTGAATTCCCAACAGTGTGTTTACTTTACTATTCTTCGAAATTACTATGAAATGTCGGTCTTGGCTGTCTGAACTTCGAGTCATATGACTTGGTTCGAGTCGTGTGCAATGACTCGAGTCCAAGTCGAGTCAATACACAGATTGACTCGAGTCGAGTCGAGTCATTTCTCAATTTTGCGAAAATGACTCGAGTCGAGTCGAGTCATCAGAAAATTGTGACTCGAGTCATTACAACCCTGCTCTCTTGGAACCTTGGACAGAGTTCCAATTTTCAACCATGATATCGTGTATTTTCTTTTCATATGTCCTATTTAATTCTGTGTATAGTTCCTTAAAATTGGTATCTTTCTATTTCTCTGTGTTCCATTTCAATCTTCTGTTCATCGCTACTAGTTTCTTCCAGATCTCGTCTGCGTTTCCCTTATGTTGCATACTGTTATCCTATATGCCTGGGTTCATTTCTGTTATCTTCGGAGCCCAGTTGGTATACCGCGTTGATGCCAGATTTCTTCCCGTCCTTCGATACGCGATGGGGCTTTTATCTTATTCATATCGCACGTTCGAGCAATGGTTTTGGGGAACGGGACTGCAAGTCCCCCCTCACATTTCCTTTTAATGAGGATTTTCCTCGAGACGGTTTCGATCTTTTCTGGATAGAATATGAAGTCGATGAATCCATTTTCGATTCTTTTTAATACTTTATCGTGAGGCTGACGTATTCCTGCGGTACATAATATTTACGTTGCCGCCATACTTTTCAAGATTTGCAATTTACCCAGTCATGTAAGCTTTTGCGTTTTGTACAGATTTAGAATTTTTACTATTTTCTCGGTCTTTTCTTTCCATGAGTTTAGGTTGCTGTTCTTACCAAATCTGTACCTTGGAATTTTCAACAAATCTTTGATATATTATGATATTTTTAGTGTTCTAACTGTGTGTGTTGCGTCTTCATTTATTGGTAATATCTGGGTTTTCTCTTAATTTCTTTTTTGCCCTGTGGCACTTGCGAAGTCTTCAAGGTGTTGGAAAGTTCTATAAATCGAGTCTTTGGTGCTTAGTATGGCCGTGATATCATCAACATATATCTGTGCTTTTATTTCCTTCTTCCCTATCTTCATACCTCTTAAATCTGTGTCATTCAAAATTCTTGTTTTTAATGGTTCTGAGACCATTGATTGCAGCGTCATGCTCAAGGGGCATCCTTGTCTGATAACCCTCTGAATGTCTATGATCGCGATTTTGTTTCCACTGACTTGAACTACACTTTGAGCTCATCTATACGTGTGTTTAATATATTGGTATATAATTTCACCCAAATTCCACGTTTTTATCAATGATGATGAAAAGTCGTGATTTACTCTATCGAACGCCTTTTCCTGGTCAAAGCTGACCAGGAATAGCGGCGATTTCTTGTATTCAGCAAATTCTGTGGTCGAGTTTATGTTCAACGCCGCGTCAAAAATGTTCTGTCCGCTATACGGCATTTTGGTTGATGTTTATCAGGTCTGGTAGGAATGGACTTCATTCTGTTAAAGATTATCCTTGAGAGGATTTTAAAATCGGTATTCAATAAAGTAATTGACCTATAATTCTTAATTGGTCTTCCATTACCTTTTTGTAAATTAATTTAAGGCCTAATTTCCAGGATTTGCATAGCGTGTTGAAGATGAATGCGATGTTCATAATTTCTATGAGCTTCGGTTTTATCACGCCCCAGAAGGTTTAGTAGAACTCAATCGACAGACCATCGGTGCCTGGTAATCTGTTGCTTCTCATCCCCATAATTGCCCTTTTTATCTCCTCTTCAGTTATCACCTCATTAAGGGTGTTACGGTCATCTTCAGTTCTTTCGCAATCTTCTATTTCTTTCCTGAAGCCTTCCTGTTTTTCTTGGTCTATGTCTATGTCTATGTCTACAGAGACGATGCTCACCAAATTTGGCCCAATTCCAACCAGTGGAAGGGAAGTTATTGCAGTCAGAAAATTTGGATGACTGTTTTACTATTATGCAAAGTTCTCGACTGCAATAGCTTCCACTGGTTGGAATTGAGCCAAATTGGCTGAGCAACCTAACAATTTCATGGGGTGAACAGAAAATTTTGAAAAATTTCAATTAATTTTTATGTAATAAATACTGAGACTTTTTCTCTTGTAGCAATGGGGCTGTTTGGAATTGAACCAAATTTGGTGTGCCGAGTTTTTTGTAACCAATCCAACAATTTTATCAAGGATCCCTTACAATTCCAGAAAAAAAAATCATTTTTGAACACCCCTACTGTACATTGTATACAACTGCACGATGCACCGTGCCTGTAACAACTTGAACTACATGCGCAAATGTGACATACTGTCTAAAATTCGCTACTGATGAGAGTCAGTCGAAAAGCTTTTAGCGAATAAATTAACAATATGAAGTTGGTTTCTAGTAGGCTAACTCAAAAGTGACAATTCGATATTACGATTGTATCAAGGAGACATTAATGAATAGACAAAACTGATGATTACAAACTGAAAGCGCGCATCCCATCATCAATTGTAATTCTTATATCCAACACCAGGGATGCGGACATAGCATTGACTAGCTCGCATCGCAACAATTCTATACGGACTATAGTGGCGTTGTGGCCTGCTTTTATGCATTTATTTTCTGAAGTTTGCAAATCATTACTGGAGTAAACGATTATACATTAGAGTGAATTTCAATTCGTAGGCATATACAATAACACACTGTCGAATTTAGAGCTACGATTGAAAAACTGTCACCAAAGAACGGCCATTTGGTCGTCTAATTCAGAGAGAAGGTATTTCGTGTCGTGTGCGCCTCCAAATCGACATATGCAGCAAGGTCTCGTTTTTATTTTCTGGCCTCGCCTATATATTCGTCTGATTACTATTTTTTTAAATTGCTCAGCTCACATAAGCATCCATCCCGTTCTTTAAAATGCATAGTGATCGTTCGTTTTCGATCCGCACAATTGACCATCGGTGCTGTGCTGAAGTGAAGAATTGCGGGTATGACGTAATTACGGAGTAAGCTGAATCATATCTAGCCCACCCAGGTTTTGTGCCTATATGTACGAACATGGTTAGAAAGGGTGGTGCCAACGAAGCAACAATTCCTAATTTTGTGAACGATTACAGTATAAGCATGTGTATTTATCCAATCGTAGTAGCATAACTTCCCGTGGAATACATATAGGTGCCTGAAACTACATTTCATAACACCGCCTTCAGCTCCAGCTCCGGACCTGGCTCCACTTGAATTTTATGCAGAGCTCCAGCTCCCGATCCGGCTCCGCTGAAAATGCTCGGCTCCGGGGCTGCGGCTCCTTGCTCCTGCTCCGGCTGCAAAGTCCTGGTTGAAACCACTGACATGATTTTGATTCGTCGGCTACTGTTGAATGAACTGAGAATTTGCTGGTTGCTAGACTCTATTAAACTGTCAAATATCGGTAAATTATACCGTGGCAATTAAACGAAGTTTTTGTAAATAGGCGGGGTTGTAATGACTCGAGTCATGACTCATGATTCCAGTGGAGTCGCATATTTTTGTAGACTCGAGTCATTTTCCTAAAAAATTGAAAATAACCTTACTCGACTTGTACTCGAGTTATTTCTTATGACTCGACCATGTCATATGAGCCGAGAGATTCTATATAACCTGATTCAAGTCTCGCGTAACAGTACTGACAGTACTGATAGTACTGATACTAATAGACCGTGTAACCAACTTCTATTCGTTTGAATAAACATTTTAAGAGCGACTAACATGAGTAGGCGTATATTACGAATACGAGGCCTTCGATATCGTCCAAGACTTTTAAAGAAGTGAGTTGTACTTGACGTGAACTCGATAATGAACAGTGAACTCTATGGCTCTATGTTTCAGCCTTATGCATAAAAATATGTTCGGTATTTCTAAATCAATACAAAATCTGATGCTTAATTTCTCTAATTGAGTGACAAGCGTCCAACTCATTGCATTTTACAATCGAGATACGAAGTACTATATTTGGCGCACCGAAAAGAAAAGTTGTGATGCTTCAACACCGGTCCGCCGCCCGCGGTTAAGAATCACTGGTATAGTCTAACTACATTTTTGAATCAGGTGAAACTGAAGTATCATCGAATATTACTGAATGTTGCGAGATGAACTACGGTGTTGTGGGACAAATGATCACGCCTAACAAGGTCAGGGATATTCACTTTCTTGTAGAGTTACTGCCATGCTATAATATCCTTTGCTTTAGTCACTATCAACTGGAAATATTAGACTACGAAGAAACTATTCCGGCAGAATTGAAAATTTCAACGTTGTATCTTGTAACGGTGTAACAACTACTTCACAAGTAACCGCTTTTACTTCGGAAACAACCAGCAATTCTGAATCAACTTCAATGCAAGATTTCGAAAGTAAAATGCCTATGAATTTCGCCGTGGTCATCATACTAAGCAGCATTGGATCAATTTTGCTATTGATGACGATTGTTCTGATGTTTTGTTTGAGGCGGCGACAAAAAGGTAAAAAGATACTTGCTGACTTTAAATCAAGTAACTCCATTTCAAAGGAATGGCATCACTTTAGGAAAACCGATATCCGGAGCTGAAGAAATGGATAATATTGATGCACTTTATGAACCATCTCATGCTGTGGTGCCAGAAACGAATACCCCGGTGATTCCACTTTCTGGAACGTCGCATACCAACGAAAGCGGATTCGATGCTTATTCTGTTGTTGATAAAAAGAAAGGTAACTCATACGAAGATAAATATTGATCAATATTGATAAGCGTTAGCAGTTGTTAGTGAAACAAAGTCGGAGGAGCCTACCAACAACACAGAGTTGTATGCAGATGTTGGCAAAGGAAGGAGAAAACTCTTTGGTATGGAAATAATTATTACAAAACCCACAGAGTGATTGTTTTCCTCCTTCTGCAATGAATGTTAAAATCGTGTATGCATTTCATCAGGCAATGGTGCATGAAATTGATCATATTCTATGATTTGCCAAGGCACTCTTGCGCTCTCTCTCTCTCTCTCTCTCTCTCTCTCTCTGTGTGCTTGGGTGTGTTGTGTGTGTATGATTTCTATTATATGCAGAGGTGGTCAAAGTAGTCAAGAAATCTACTCAAGTAGAAGTAGAAGTAGCGCCGAAAAAATCTACTCAAGTACGAGTAGTAGTACTTCTTTCATAAGCAACCTAGATCTACTTGAAGTAGAAGTAGAATTGACTGACTTTAAAAGTACTCAAGTAAGTAAGTAGTTATGAAAACGATCCTAATTCGTTCACATGGATTGTGAAAAGGTGCAAATTGAGGTATGCGATAGTGCGTGATTAGTAAACGTAAATAAAAAATATGGTGGACCGTAAAAATGCAATATTGTGTAGCTTTATTTCCGGAAATTTAAGACATTACTACACTTGCTTTTATACTTCAACATGTATGTTATCCAGACAAAAGAACTGATGATAATTATAACTCAAAGTATATGATACTGGGAATTGAAAGTGAAGTATAAATACTACTTCTAAAAGCAGAACATGCATTCCATGTTTTTAGTCCAGAAAGTTTCGAAGGTGGTATGCTAAAACAGCTCTAAAACTAAAAAAAGTCGGAGTCCACTTTTACAGATTTGGACACGCCATGGACATGCTAGATTACGATATGACAAGTAAATGCTAGATTTCGAAACATCAGTTTTAAACGTTATGATGAGCCATACATACCGTGATGAATTTGATATTGGCGAAGGGCGACAATGTGGTGTGAATGGAACCACGCCAACCCTCCTCCTAAATTATATTCACCTATACTTTCGTGAAATCATACTGGTCAATCCGTATCCAACACTGCGCGCGAAGCGCGACGAAAATTCTGGGCTTTACTAAACTTTTATGAAAATGAAATGTTGATACTCCGAGAAAACAGCCACGAAATTCCTCAGGCTATCTTCCTGATTGAAAAATTGAACTACTTCTACTTGACAAACTGAAAATAGCGAAAAGTAAGTAAGTAGATCACAAAATATTACGAAGTAGAAGTAGAAGTAGCGAAAATCAGATCTACTTGAGTAAGTACCAGAAGTAGAGGAAAACTACTTGAGTACTTCGAAAAAGTAGAAGTACTTCGTTACTGACCACCTCTGATTATATGTCACGCATATTCAGGCGCGCGGAAATCAACTGAAGCGGCAACACCTGACGTTGAAACGTATGCAGTTGTGGGGAGAAGCAAAAATAAGTCTAAAGGTATAATGAAAACTCATTCTGACAGCCGTTTTCGAAACATGTTCTACTATCTGCTACTTTGATTCAGTTGCGCAGAAATCAACTGAATCGGCCACATCTGAGGTCGAAACGTATGCAGTTTTGGATAGAACGAACAAAAAGACCAAAGGTACAATGAACATTCGCTTCGGCCGTGGTTTTCAAATCAAACTCTACTGTCTATCGCTATAGATTTGCATCTTGCATTTAAAACAGAAATCGATTTAAAACAATTCTGTTTAATACATGACCTTTGTTTAAAAAAAGTTCTTTTAATTATATTTTAAAATACCACATTGGACTGATATTGACGATTGAAAACATGTAGGGTAAATATTGTGCCTTGACGAAAAAGGCTTCCGACCCCTGTCAGCATTTTCACGGTCGGTGGTCATCATCATGAAAATATCTCATCACTACCAATTATCTATATCTATCTACACGTGCTATAACTATTGAAAAGACGACGATTTCGAGGGTTCGAGCCATTCCGTATGGTATACGTCGAGTATATCGGTTGCAAATCGTCCGTAGGCTCATACCACATGTTCTTTCCCAAGTATTTATTAAAAATATGGCATAATTATGCAACTTGTGAAAATAGCATTTTGTTTAATTAAAATGGCATTTTCTTAAAACACTGTTTTATTAAAACATGTATTACACACGGTGCTTCAAAACAACATTTCTTGTAAATACAACCCTATCTATTACGTTGATTCGGGTGCGCAGAAATCAACTCAATTGGCCACATCCGACGTTACAACTTATGCAGTTACGCATAGAAAGAAAAAAAGGCTAAAGGTACAATACCACATGAATAAGGCACAAATTATTCGGCCAGGATATACTTAACAAGTGTACATGCCTACTTCCATCTGTTACATTGGTTCAGGTACGCAAAAAACAAGTGAATCGGCCATAGCCGACGTTGAAACTTACGCGGCTGTGGATAGAAAAAACAAAAAGGCCAAAGGTACAATATACGATAGTGGTTCTCAACCTTTTAGTCTTGGTGGACCCCCTTTGAACCGTCACGGACCCCCGTGGACCCCAAAGTTTTTGTTCAAATTTAGCTCTATTACTGTGCAACCGTAATCTGTTTAGTGCAAATATTACATACTATTTATGTAGAAATTGGGAAGACGAATATTATTTCAAAGCGAATGTGGCTGCATTTCTTGAAATACACTGCCGTGTCTCGAAAATCCGTGTCGTCGATTTGACATGAAGGAGTGTCGTAAATCCATGAACTTACACAAATTTATGTGGTGGCAAATGTAATAATAACGTGTAACACTTCTAACGACACCTTTGGGTCTGATCGCAACATACATGGCACCAATATTATTATTATCATCGTCATCATCATCATCATCAACATCATTTTATCAATATAAAGTCCAGCCTAGTCCTTTCTATGTAGCAGCTCATCTTGAAGTTATTCCGTAATAGCGGTTATGTATATCGCAGGAAAATGGATTTTTTTTTGCATCCGAATATACTCCGAAACCCCAATAAAACATATATAAACAGCAATATGTTTGTATCAGCAGGCTAATGGCAATATCACGATAAAAATGAGTTTGCATAGTAGAACATTTCATCTCAGTCGGCCATTCTGTTTACGTGAGTCCTTACGTTTTAGCAGTTATGACGGAAATTAGGAGGTTTCGCGGATCCCCTGAAATCGCTTCGTGGACCCCTGGTTGAGAACCACTGATATACGACATTATGTGACAAATTATTCGAACTGGATAAATTTAGCAAGTGTGCATGCTTACTTCCATCTGCTACATTGGTTCAGGTACGCAAATATCAAGTGAATCGGCCCCAGCCAATGTTGAAACTTACGCAGCTGTGGGTAGAAAAAACAAAAAGGCTAAAGGTACATTATACGGCGTTATGCGAAAAGTTATTCGAACTGGATAAATTTAATTAGTGTGCGTGCTTACTTTCATCTGCTACATGGGTTCAGGTACGCAAAAATCAAGTGAATCAGCCATACCCGACGTTGAAACTTACGCCGCTGTGGATAGAAAAAACAAAAAGGCTAAAGGTGCAATATACGGCATTATGTGACAAGTTATTCAGACTGGATAAATTTTTAAAGTGTGCCCTCCACCATCTGTTAACTTGATTCAGATGCGCAAAAATCAAGTGAATCGGCCATACCCAACGTTGAAACTTACGCTGAGGTGGATAGAAAAAACAAAAAGGCTAAAGGTATAATATACGGTGTTATGTAACAAATCATTCGAGTTGGACAAATTTAGTAAGTGTGCATGCTTCCCTTCATCTGCTACAATGGTTCAGGTGCACAAAAATCAAGTGAATTGGCCACACCCGACGTCGAAACTTACGCCGCTGTGGATAGAAAAAACATAAAGGCTGAAGGTACAATATAGCCCATTCTGTGACAAATTATTCAGACAGGATCATTTTTTTTAAAGTGTGATATCCACCATCTGTTACATTGATTCAGATGCGAATATGTCAACCGAATCGTCGATACCCGATGTTGAAACTTATGCAGTTGTTGATAGGCAGAGAAATAAAGTGAAAGGTGCGATGAACGTTCATTTTCAACGCGGAGTTCGAATTAACTTCCCAAAATTTGTTTAAATAATTACAGGAGCTGGCCACAAAGATCATCTTGGATCTAGGATGTAATTGAAACTAGGGCTTGGCATGAAATGATGGGAAGTTGAACGTTGAAATGATACTATTGCCTAATCCAACCTGGACAGTCAATTTATTCGATTACCGATATATTGTGCCGCTTGCGACCAATAATTGTCATATCATCAGATAATTTTGCATCATTCGGAAGCATAGTTGTGAATTCCACTTGTGTTAAAAACCATACACATGACAGATTTTCAATATTGGAAAGAGGACTCACATTTTTCCATTTGTCGGCGCTTAAATTCCATTTAATTAAAATCCAACAACCTGGTTTGCGTCACCAGAAGGAATTATTGAAGGTTAAAATCGACCGCTGTAGTTCTGCCTACGACGTATATTTTATTTGTTTCTATGAAATCACAATTTATTGTATGCAATAATGTTATGCTCAGTCTACAAAATTCCTCTCTTACTGGCGATTGCGCCCGAAGAATGTCGTCTCAAAATGCCCTGGTTTTTTTATATTCTCAGTAAGAATAAATTTATTTATTTGTCATTGAAGACTATTAAATCCTTGGAATGCAATTCGCCTATAGGTCAAATATAAAGCCAATAACACAAAGCTGTACTTGTGTAAGGTTACATTGTCATAGGCTATTGAGTCTACATTACATACTGAATGTACTCGGTTGCCAAGTGTGACATTACTATCCTTGCGTTCGAGTAAATGTCCCAAATATGATTTATGAAGTCATTCTTCCTATCCATACATCAATTCATATCAATTGGTACTCGAATCCGCGACTTTGCTCGGTCCTAATGAGATTATCGTTATTTTTCAATGTTGCTATGTATCACTCAGCTATAACTATATAGGCAGGCAGTATTTGGTGTCGTCGTGGTATTTGTATGTTGCATCGTTCATGTGAGGAGATGAAGACACATTATTATTGTTGTTGTTTGTGGTAATCCCGCTGTTTTTCGATTGCAATAGTATTTTACACAGCGCTGATATTCGTTATTATGATTCCGTAATTACTCAAGTACTTTATTATGGACTTGCAAGGCCAACCAAAATTTTGATTGGCCTTACCGTGAAATTTTGGATGTTGATTATTAAATATCAGTTCCGAATCATTTGTGTAGCCAGGGGTCAGCCACAATTTTCGTGGATCTTCGTATATGACCATAAAGTAGGATGTTTCGTGACAGATTTATTGGACTTGAAAATTTTGTTAGCACTTCTCGCGATGTATTGTCACTCGATTTCTTGCTTTTAGTATTGGTACTCCTCTAAAAATTGAAATTTTAAAATACGCCCAATTTACAGAAATGAGTCGAAATATATTCGCAATCATGAGACAACGTGTCGTCCAACATGCGAACTCGCGTTTGCACTCGCAGAAAGATCGTCGGCCATGAAACCTATGGCACAAAATGATAGACGCATGTTCATCGAACTCTTAGATATTGATACGTCCAAACGCCGAATTGATCTGTTCTTGTCAAATGAGACCATCTGTATATAGAGGCGACTCGCAGGAAGTAACAATATTGCTGAGCGAATTGTTTCATGACATCATTGTTATTGATTTTAATGCGTACTAAGATACGCCTTGTTTTCACCGTTACCTATTCCGGTTTTCTCGTATCTGGCGACTGAAGAAAGGTCATCAACATTCAAGTATAGTCCGCGCAATTGTTTGCAAATCTCATGGTGCACTCTGGTCGAAAAGGCTGGCCGCCCCGGACTGACGCGGATCATATGGCGAAGAGAAGCCTACCCAGTAAACACCAGACTTCCGTTTGACTTCCAGTGGAATAGCCGGTGGACGTCTGGGATTATCCTACCGATACTTCCCTGGAGTGAATTTGTCGACAACTAGAGACGTCCTGCCCATCTTCAGAGTTAGTCTGAAATGGTCTGCTGCTAACTTGATGCGACTTCTATTGGGCGTGTCATTCGCCCCGTCCGAGTCCTCAGGATTACCAGTGTTACGTTATGTAAGAAAGGATTTTTCATACGTCCTGAATACAATATTAATCAATGAACTATTGCTATTCAACAGTACAAGCTGAAGTGAAAAAAATTAATCGCAGAATGAACAAAGTACTACGAAATAAACGTGTCGCACTGTCACAGGAATTGTGAAAATAGCAGCAAGTGCTAAGACAACTCGAAACTAACATGGCAAACAGGTCGCGATTTTGCGTGTCATAGTAGGGTAGGCAAGCATCATGTAGGCAGAAACTGCTTCTGAAATGTTTCTAATCTAATCTAATTTCTGGCGCACTAACAATGCTACAGGAGAATTGGCTAGTGCGAATCGAGCCAAGCTTCATGTACACACGTATATGTGTAGCTATAAGTGTAATTCTAATCTAATTAGGAAAAACTATGTAGTTATAATTCCAAATCGAGCCTAATCTGGAAAATGTGTGTAGCTGTAGTTCAAATTCTAATCAAATTTTGAAAATAATAATTTGAATATTATCTAGTGGTCCTAGTTTGGTTGGGACAGCGTCCTGGCCGATATCGGCAGGACAAACTAATCGTTTTGAAGTCCATGGTCGCGTGCGCAGTCAAGCAAAATTGGTAACCCGACAAAGAACAATCGCAGGTATCCTGGTCCATGCTAATCTTCTCTGTATCGTTCCAATTTTAGTATGTGTACCGCCGAAGCAACATGGCAAACATGAAGCAAACATGGCAAACAGGTCATGGTCACCAGGGCTTCGGAGCAGCCGTAAATTTGCATTGCTCCAGCTCCGGCTCCGGAGCTTTCTTCTATCATACATCAGCTCCGGCTCCAGCTCCGGAGCAGCATTATTATGGCTGCTCCGGCTCTGAAAACTATCGAAGGTGTCTGTCTATATCAGGGGTGAGCAACCCGCGGCCTGCGGGCCATATGTGGCCCGCGAGAAGGCTTTGAGTAGTCCGCGAGCTAATTTCCCATTATATTATCGAAATTATGTTATATTATATTATCGAAATTGAATTGCTCAGATTGTGAACTCGCTAGGCCAACCAAAAATATGATTAGTCAGGCCGCGGCACTTGGGATGTTGATGATGGGACTAAGATATCAGTTTCGACGCATTGGCAGATCCAGGGTCCAGTCACATTTTTAGTAAATCGTCGTCTATTACAATAAACTAAAAAAGCACTCTACTCCGTGCCACAGCATTAAAATTCTGATGCGACGTTTAAACACTGGCACTGTACTCATTGCCATTAGGCCATACAGCTCAATTCAATCTTCAAATGTGCGATTATTATTGAACTGTAACTGTAGTAAGGGCAAAATGGGCGGATATAACGACGTGATAAATAGAAATTCGATTTGTACCAAATGGCCTATGGTTTGACGCTCGATATTGGTGCGCTCGTTACCAGTCCATCCGGTGTTGATCAAGTTTATCGGAATAATATTTTCCCGTTGAAATGAATCGAATAATCGAAATAAACACTGTTTGTACATTTACAAGTTTACGAAACAGATGATTACAAATTGGAAATCGCGTATCAAATCTTTAGTTTGCCTCCAACATAGAATACCAACGGGTTTTGGCCTATACTCTTCTGTCATTGTCATCCCCTATTTAAGCTCGAAAATCCTTACTGGAGTGAATAACAATGATGCGCAGTAATGAATTGCAATTAGCATGCATAATTGCATACTCGCAATAACACTGTCCACTTTCGCGGCCCGACTAAGGGACCATCACGAAAAAACGAGTATTTGCTTATCCGATTCATAATAGCAACGATGAGATGGAATTTCTCGGCTCGTGCTCGTCATATCGAAATGTGCAACGAAATCACGTTTTTATAATCTCTCCCTTTTCGCGTAATACATAGTGATCATTATTTTCGAACCGTATACAATTGGCCAACATGGTTGTGCTGCGATGAAATTGCGGGTATGCCGAATACCCACAATATTGACAGGCATATGTCGCATACCGAGGTTCGGCTCTCATGTATGAAAATTGAACATTGAACATACGACTGCTCTACTATGAAATCCCCAGGAACATGGTTAGCGCCAAAGAGGAAAAGATTCTTGATTTGGCGAAGGTTTGCTGTTGAATTCGGTGAACTCGGCAGATATGGTTGAAGCATATGTAATAGCATCTTATGAAATACGTCGGAGCCGGAGCTACCGCTCAAATAACTGGCTCCAGCTCCGGCTCCGGCTCCGGCTGAATTTTATATAGAGCTCCGGCTCCGGCTCCAGCTCCGGTAAAAATGCACGGCTCTGGGGCTCCGGCTCCGGGCTCCGGCTCCGGCTCCAAAGCCCTGATGGTCACTTAAATACTTAACTCCAGAATTGTGACGTACGGCCATTCTGTAGTAGATAGGCTTACCATACGTCCTCTTTTAAGAGGATTTGTCCTCTTTTTTGACTTTTTTGAAAGTGTCCTCGGAGGACGCCCTTTTGTCCTCTTTTTTGAGATTTTGTCCTCTTTTTTGAAAATTTAGGTGAGATTTAGAGGAAATTGCGAGTGATATGCCTCAAATTAGCGCAGAAGTGAAGCACCGGCGGGTATTTCGGAGGGAAAAGCGGTGATTTTAGGTCTGAGCGAAAAGAAGAC
>ATSW01012928.1:0-10694 GCA_000444245.1 Botryllus schlosseri | reverse complement strand
ACTCAGCACGTCTCCTCGAAAAGTCGTTCAACAGCAACGCCGTAGGGTCGCAGAAATTAAAAAGAGGCTGGTTGCAGCCAGAATGAAAACATACCGTCTGCAAAAAAAAGTGAAATCTCTGGATGAGGTCATTGCATCTCTTAAGAAGAACAATTTGATAAGCGATTCGTGTGTGGAGGTAATGTCACAAAAATTCAGTGGTCTACCAAGTGAGCTCTTGCAACGTATGAAGCTACAAGCTGGTGGAAGAGGAGTCAAATACTCTAAGGAACTGCAATCATTTGCAATGACGCTTCAGTATTATTCTACCAAGGCATACAATTTTGTGCGTCAGAATTTTCAACTTGCTCTTCCCCATCCAAGTGTGATAAGACGCTGGTATGGAAAACTTCCCGCTGAGCCTGGCTTTACTAGTATTGCCTTTTCTGCCATCAGAGGAAAAGTAGAGGCATCAGCAAATCCTGTAATATGCTCCATAATGATGGATGAAATGTCGATCCGCAAACAGGTTTTTTGGGATGGAAAACGATACCGAGGATATGTAGACATGGGTACTGACTGTGAGGATGATGATTCTTTGCCTCTTGCTAAAGATGCATTAGTTTTTATGGCTGTTTGTATCAATTCATCCTGGAAGATCCCGCTTGGATACTTTTTCATTAATGGTTTAACAGGATCGGAACGAGCAAATTTGGTCAGAATTTGCATAAGCAAGCTTAATGAAGTGGGTGCAACTGTTGCTTCATTGACATGTGACGGACCTTCATGTCACTTCGCAATGCTTTCTGCATTAGGGGCAAATATATCCTCCAGGAACATTGTGTCTAGTTTTACTAATCCATATTTACCCGATCATCAAATCCAAGTAATTCTAGATCCTTGTCACATGCTCAAACTAATCAGAAACTGCCTAGCAGAATGGGGTACTTTGCAAGATGGTAGTGGGCACCAAATTTCTTGGAATTTCATCATTTTACTGCAAAAACTCCAGGCATCAGAAGGCCTGAGACTTGGCAATAAGCTGAAGAAGTGTCATGTGGAATGGCAGCAGCAAAAGATGAAAGTGAATTTGGCTGCTCAAACAATCAGCAGCAGTGTTGCTGATGCAATCGAATATTGTGATAAAAACCTCAAAATGAGATGCTTTCGGGGTAGTGCTGCTACCGTCAAGTTTTTGCGCAGTTTTGATCGCCTTTTCGACATACTCAATTCGAGAAACCCGTTTGCAAAAGGGTATAAATCTCCTTTAAAGGAATCAAACCAGCACTTGTGGCGTCCATTCATGTATGAAATGATGGATTATATTGCCAAATTACAGGACCCCTCGGGAAAGCCCATTGTTGAATCTCGCAGGAAAACAGGATTCCTTGGATTTCTGGTTTGCATAAAGAGCACGCAGAGCCTTTTTGATCGCCTAGTGGCTACAAAAATGGTGAGGTACTTGCTGATGTACAAGTTCAGTCAAGATCATCTTGAGCTATTTTTTTGTGCTGTCCGTAAAGCAGGAGGCTTCAACAATAATCCTACTTGTCTGCAATTTACTGCTGCGTATAAAAGGTTATTGATGAAGTTGGGAATCCGTGCATCATCAGGAAATTGCGAAGAAAGAGACGCAACCGCCATGTTGGACCTCTTGGATGATTTCAGGATTCAAGAAAGTGGACTCTCTCTTTCTTCTGCGACCTTGATCAGAAGATACGACTTGGAAGCGAAACGACCTATGCAAAATGAGCATGACTACTCCGATGTTCCTAAAATAACAACTTTGTCTGAGTACAAAAATCAAGCTATATCATACATTGCTGGCTATGTTGCCAAGTCAGTGGCTGAGCGATGTCTTTGCCCAACGTGTAAAGGGTCGCTCATGGTGGCTTCGGCAACCAGTGGCAGTTTCCTGCAATTCAAGAACAGGGGTGGCCTAACTAAACCATCTACTGGTGTTATTGCAATATGTGAGGAGGCTGAAAAATGCTTCCAGCGAATGATTCATGTTACTTCTGGAAAGTTACCTCATTGCAAGGGCTTGATCAACGCCTTTGCCACTGCTATTCTGTCGAACATGTCTTGTAAATCACCAGCTTTCCCAGAACTTGAAGACCATATTTATGACACCTCAGTTGGTGACGATCATATAATCACTCTGACAAAAGACATCGCCAAGACCTATTGCAAGATTAAATTCAAACATCTAGGAGTAGAATACAATCAAAGGACATCAGACAAGAACGTCCGCAGAGTGTTAACAAAGCTGATTCTCTTCAAAAATCAGTAACTGCCACAGTTGGTCAGTCAACTTTCTGGTTGCTTGTTTTCAATTTGCTGATGATCTTCGCCAGCTCGAGGGCAACGACACGCTCAAAGTTCCCGCTTCATTAAAGATTCAGGAAATGTGTCGTTGTTTACCCAGACTGGCACCCCCGTGAAAGGGGGGGTCACATTGTCAGTGAACCGCTGTGCTAGAGGATCTTCTGAACCTGACGCTATGATATTCAAACCAGAGTCAACGGTTCAGTGGGATCGAATGACGTTCCCGGATATGAAAAGGTTTCAGCGTTGGCCGACTGCCTGCTAACTCACAGAGATTGTACTTACTGTTTGAGTGAAGCGGTGGCAGCTCATATCATAACATTGTGGAACGACTTTCTCCCATACGACAAGCAATTGAGCAATCACATTCAGGACCGATGTATAGGAAAGGAAATCCAGGCGGCCGATTCAAATCGACCAAGTCCCCTGGCGTGGTTGCTACACAGTAGTGCATCGACACTGAGGGAGTAAGGACATGGCGCACACGCGAAGAAAAAGGAACGATCCTTTCATCCGCATACGGCTTTGTAAGTTATTGTGGTTCAGTAACCCTCAGCGGTTTTATTTGATATTTTTGTAATTAAAAGAGTCGCAATTTGGACATGCTACACAATCAATGGTCGGATCGACGTACCGCAACTTGGATGTGAGGATTCCTGAAGCCGGTGAGTTCGCTCCATGGCCATCGTATTTATTGATTCTACTCAAGCAGAGGTAGTTTAAAAACTTGAAGAAGTATCGCAAGAGAAGTACTTCTTAACTGACCACCTCTGGTCATTGCTAGGGCTTATAGTTGTGTCTCCAGAGTCGTAATGTCATGATAATATAAATTATGTGGAAAGCTCAAATCTTTATGTTTGAAAAAATTCCAAGAGTTGGTTTTATCTAGGCTATAGAACGTATTTAGGTGTTTTTTCGATCATGCGTATTTTATAGGCTTCCATTAAAATATATTCTCTACTAGCACAGATTGGGCATTAATGTTATTTCATTAAGCTGGTTCTGTTACGGCGATTGACACCTTTGCCATATGTTCAATAATGAGGCTCAAGGTGATTCAATTGTTGAATTACCTTCACCCTTCCGTTGAAAATGACAATTCGTTACCGCTTTCCGATGTTGTCGTTGAGAAGGTGGATAACAATTTTGTTACATCTGTCATCCTTTTATCATTAGGCTGCATTCAGTGTCCAATACCTTTAGCGGTTAACTGTCAATATATAATTTATATGATATGTGCTCTGGTACACAGATGTAACTATCGCTTTATTCCATACTTGCTCGTGGCTGTTTTCTTTTCCATTCAAAGGTTCTGGAATCGACCATCGTTAAGCTGTAAAGCCAACCCTGCGTCGCCAGAGAGAATATTTACATACCCAACTCTTACTTCAAACCCACGGAAGACACCGGCTAACCCACTGAATGAGGTGAGGCCACTTTCTTCGCATGCCGTTGAATTTTCATTATTGTAATTCTGTACTCACAGTTTTTGGTATCTTTACAGATAATAAGAAAACAAAGAAGGGAGCAAGTCTAGCCAACACATACTTCAAACCCGTAGAAGACACCGGCTAACACACTTTCTTTACTATTTTATACGCATTTTGGTATAAAAACGTTGTCGTGACATCAAGGTATGTCGATCAATGTGTCTTCAAGTGAACAATTTCTCATATGTTAGTTCATTTATCTTGAACAGTGCCCCAAAACGATGTCGTCGTCGTAGGACCCGTAGTGGGGTGGCCTTCAATGTGACTGTGCCTGTGCCGCGTAAGAAGAGAAGAAATTCCATTAAATTGGAACTAAGATCAGAATCGGTTCGTTTATTATACCTCGTTCGCAGATATTAAGCCCTAACTTATCCCACATTTGACTTTCAGATCACCGTTAATTACGCCGAAGGCGACGTAAAGTCGATAACAATTAATTTATCTCTGTTTTTATTTTTTATGTTGTTGTTTTAATAGAAAAATTCGTTTCTCATAACCGAAACTGGTGTTTCTGAAAACGAGAGTTCAGCATTTTGGTAGGAGACAGTACAGCGCGTTATTGCGTGTGACCACAGAAATGGTTGATCTAAAGCCAGGCTCGAGTGCTTCATCTAGTAGGGTAGGCAAGTATCGTGGGCAGAAAAACTGAGTTGGAATGTTCACATCTCCAGTTGGTTTTAAATCTAAACTAATTTCTGGTTTCATGAAAGTGCAAAACGAGCCAAGCTTCATGTACACACGTATATGGGTAGCTATAGGTGTAATTATGATAAAATACATCTGAATAAGGACCCATGCGTTTCTTGTTTCTCTCATTCAATGAACTCATTCAGTCACTTCTACAGAAATCACTACCCCATCGCCACACATAGCAGACATATCTTTACTTTATCTTTTTTGGATTTATTTAAATACGCTGAACCAATAAATACGTAGAATAACCACAATGGCATTCAGTTGATTTCAGCAGTGCCTTTTGATATGTCCCATGATGCTGAATTTTCTCCATCAGCAATATTCACAGCTGGCAGTTATAGCATTCACATCAGCTCCATTGAAGTATGAAGATTTTGAATCCAGGATAGGTAATTCCGAGGCACGCTCCGATAATAACTTCAAGCTGACAATCGTAGATACTTTTACTTCCTATAGATACATATATCTGAAAGATAACTGAACTGGTATTATACATCTTTTGACAGCTTGGTTATTTCTGTACACGTAAAATATGCTGGATACAACGAGTAAAGCAATCTACATCAGGAATATAACCACAAAAAATACATAAGATGACACATAGACAACCGTATTTTACCACGAACAGTTGAAACCACTTATATCTTCGACATGTCGAAATACACAGATAACACAGATATAAACACGAGATATTGGTCTGAAACAAATCCTGAATGTTACGATGATTATTCATTCAAAGCTTCATTCGTATAAAATACTACAAACCCAATACGAATCAAATATATTTTAGAACTGGACGTTTTTCCATAAGCTCCTGCACTAAATCGTCCAGCCTATCCCCCACAATGCAACTGTTTCTAGTGACAACGTAAATATCGCGAGTAGCGCACTCCAGTGTTTATATAGCTCAGTGCGACTGACCCACTTATAGGCTTTTCATAAGACACCGCACGGAGGAGATGGCGAGGAGGAGCCTTTATAAACCTCAAACACTTAGGTAGGAATTCTGGAATCGACTCGCAACCCATTGGTGTTGCAGCGGTGGATTATACCACTACGCTACCTCGCCGCATTGCGTATGTATCAATTGTATCTCGACTAATTCGGTAACTTCACACCAGACCGACGTTCTTTTTATGATTCGTGAGGAGCCGAATTTAAGTATTACCACGCCCACCCTAGACTTTTTTAAAGCTCGCGCTTATGTAGCCAGGATGGTCGGCAGAAACCTGGACAAAACTCGAACCCTCAGGTAGGAGCTCTGGAGTCAATCTCAATCGGAATTGAACTCGCGACAAAGTCGAGCATGCCTGAACGATTCGAATTGGAATGGAGTATTAGCTGGGTTACGAGTCGAATCGAGTATTTGAGTGTAACCCCATATGAGGTCCGTGGCGAGATAGCGTAGTGGCATATTCCACAGCTGCAACACCAATGCGTTGCCACCGAGGTCGACTCCAGAATTCCTTCCAGAATTCGTACCTGTCTGGTACGGGAAGCGAGTGGCGAAGTTGGTTAAGCAACAGCGTCACGACACCAATGACAGTGGCTCGAATCCATCGTTCTACGCGTCGGAGGTTTATCTGGGCTTCGGAACGCTGACGTCACTGCATATGCAGTGTCGTGCGAAAAGCCCATGCAGATGAATCAGCTAAAGTGTGAACGAATTCGTGACTGCAAGTCGCCCGCGAAGCGTACCGAAAGCAGAGACATACCAACATTACAATGTTTATGATCGGGCGCAAATGACCGTATCGGCGATAAGCGCCAGAAATTGTTCAATAAGAACAAAAACAAAAATATAAATTGGTCTTCTTTCGACTATAATTAGTTCAGTGCACTTTGAGGCAATGCTGTGGGTTGATTACATATAATTTCCACTAACATGCGTAACTTTGAGCAACATATTTCATACGACCAAGGCTTCCACAATCGACGTTACGATCGAAACTATAATTCTCGTTGGTAAAGTAACTATTCGTGGCGATGAGCGCGACCCGTTAGTGTTGTTGCTGCGTACCACAGCGGTGACATCGCTATCTGGTCATTTCAAGTAGTTTATTAAGCAAACATCGCGCGATGCCGGCGCTGGTGTTGCCGTGGATATAACATTTATCGCTATGCATACAATATGCACCAGGCATCGACGTAAATATTATTGATGAGAAATATGATCACTATGCAAATTATGAATCATGTAAAAGCACAACTCTTCTGGTTAATTTGGTATCGTTTATAGAAGACCCCATAAAACCTGGCAATAAATGTCATACTGTAGCTCACCGCGTTTCTGCCTATAAGATTCATAGATGACTTGGAAACACAATATAGAGCAGGGGTGGCTAACTCAACATGAGCCTCGGGCCGGTAGGCCTTGTGGTGCATCGCATGAACAATGCGAAACACAGAACAAAAGTTTACTAGCGTCTCAGGAATGTGGCAAGCTGCCATGAGCCAACTCTGCTTGATAGCTTTGAAGCTTATTGTCCAAATCATCAAGCCAGTGGTGGCTAACCTGCGGTCGTAGAACAATTAGTATGCTGGGTGTCTACACATAATTACCGTCAGCGTTGTTGTAGGTTGTGGAATTCGTGGTGGTTGTCGACTATTATGGTGATATACACCACGCCAATTTCCAATTTCCAGAAAACAGCGATGACACACAACAAAAACGTTGAACATCCCTGCATCAGCCAGAAGTATCAATCATTTTGACGAATTGATTGAGGCATAATTGAGCATGTAAAATCTCGTTAATGTTTCTGACGCATGCGAGTTCATCAAATCAATGTTTAATTTGTTTGTGTATTGTCTCTATGTCGTCGGTTACTATGAGGCTACTATATATTCAAATGAAAGCTTGCATGCGTCCTGGCTTATATTTGCGGTTGTACTATAATGCGGCCCGCGAAGGGTGTCAGATGTTGAATGCGGCCCGCGAGCTGAAAAGTTTGCCCGCCCTTGGCCTAAGCGGAAGCTTTGTGGTAAGGAAGTGTGCTTAACTGACTTGAAATGCCAGTAACATCCAGAAGCAACCGACTCAATCATAAAACGGTACCTAAAGTGGTGGACATTTTGGTATAAAATTGTCAAGTAATTTCATTTTCTTTTTGTATAATAATCTTCGGTTGGCTAGTGCAAATGAAATTTTTGCACAATAGAAAGTGCGAATGGCTCTCAAAAAGGTTGAAAGCACTGTGGTAGAGTATTTCTCAAACCTCTCGATTACTACTTACACCCTTACCTACATCAACATCACTAGATCTGCTTCGAATTGCTTAGAAATTCACTGCACTATTTCTATTAGTAGCCCCAACGACTACTTTGACCGATTCCGTCAATTTGTGAAGATGTTTGTCATGGTAAATACCTCAAATTTGAATACCGTGACACAACATGTACGGATTATAATACTTTATGGGAGGTTTAAATCATAATATGTGGTACATTATGTTTTTTCGAATTTCCATACAACCGTTGCACAGGTACTGAATTAAGCTAATACTGCGCTATAACATCACTTGTGGTGGCATAAACGTAAATGTAAAATGTATCCAGCTGTCTCAGAGCTGACGAAATTTATTAGTCTAATTTGAATATAGTCTCGAATAGAAAAGTTATAGTAGGTATGCAAAAAGAAATTAATGAACGGCTAGTTTTACGAGTTTATTTTTCAAAAAGTCATAAATTTGAGCTCCTTGCGAATAGCATAACAAATAGATCCGGAAGCGAGCTTGGCTCATATCATAAAGGTCGATAGTCGAATGCATCATCTCTGCTACGTGAGATGTACTCGTGTTGGTTAGCAGGGGATATGTGGTACCGATGCATCAAACATTGTAAAATGCTCTCTGGCCCCCAAATCTTCAGCCGAGAACACCAGATCTTTTGCTGGCTTAGCACTTTGATCCAAACTCTAACTACCGCGGATATATACCTGAATATCCGCGGACGGTATTCGCCTTTTCGAGAAATATTTACGAACGTTCAAAATTTGTTACTCAAACTTATTAACGGTTTCCACTGTTTCGTTGATTGTTTACTCCCATCAGCATTTTTATCACATGTCAAGTTATTTGGTTCTACATGTTTTGAGAACGATATGTTGCGTATATGTTACGGTGTATATGTGTTTATTTGCTTCCCTGTAAAGTATTAAGGCATGACGTCATGTCATGCCTAACTTAGCATCACCACATCGCTTGTGTTTTGGGGCTATTTCTGTTCTGCTCTTCTCTGTTGCATGCACATGCACATTAAGGCAGTTTTAGATGTGGACTAAGAAACATCCACCGGATGGGTCCAAAGGCACACGATCTTGAGACTGATGAGACACGCTCAAAAACTTGAATGTTCCCACTCTTCTTGCTAAGTGCTATGATATATGGCTAAGCTACAGCAAGCCGAAGAAGAATGTTTGGTCGCCACCTTAAAAATAGAATGAATGATAACTGAAATGTTGGCAGACAATGACATTTCGAGTAAGCCTAAACTTTAAACGGTGCCCGTAAATCGACATTTTCACTTCCAAATAACTCGTTATAGCGATAAAATACCACTGCTAATTAGGGCATCCACTCTCGCTGTATGTAGGCCTGTGTCCGTTGTTGCATGATTAGTTAGTCCAACTATTTTGCTTGATTTAGCTATGGTATTATCGGTACCCACTATATAAATTTTGAAATTGAATTGAAAAAAGGTCCACTCAAGGATGATATTGAATAAAAAGTATATGTGACCTCATATACCTTGATATAAGCCCTACACATCACTTTAAAAATGATATTGCTGGTTTGTTTGTGTTGGAGGTTTCAAAGAAAAATGTATACGTCGATTGAGATTTGCTTTACACTCCCAAACAGAACACATCTGTCACCGACCCTATATCTCGCGCACGTCGAAGTTATTTGCATTTGAGTGAAGTTTCTGCCTGCATGCAACCGTAAACAAATTCACGAAGTGTAATCATGAGATTATTATCATAGATAATTGTTCAATAATTTTCGGTCCCACTCTCATCGACTCCACATCTCCCCTATAATTTATAAACTTGTGAATATAACTGTATTCGCAATTGTGAAAGAACGGTACATTCCTAGTTTGGCTTAATCTTGCCCTAGACCGTTGGGATGCCTTAGTCGAGGGGGGTGAAGCATGCGTGTGCGGGACTATTAAACCCAGGTATTTCGGGGCCGAATGTTCCAGCGCCAAGACATTTGAAGACATGTGGAACACGTGAAGGATCATGTCGCTGGGCAAAGCGCCGTGCTGCAAACAGTCGGCGGAATACAAAACCCTGGCCCAAAATGACCGTCAATGGGTGGCCAAAACCTTCGACATCGATATGTACGGTCGTCGAATGGTCGGCACCGAAACTAGCTGCCTTTGCCTTTTCTATTTCATAAATGATCACGGAACGTAGCATACTAACGTTAAAAATACATTATTGCAATGTGCGAGGTTTGGTTCCGAGATTCTAATAAAACTCAAATTTGGGATACAGTGACGGATAATAACCATGCTGACATTTGTAGCTAGTAGTCTGCGAACAACATTCTAGTTTCCGTCACATCAGCAAACACATGCTGGTTCAGTAATTTCATGCCCGCAACTCCGCCATGAAAAAGGGGGAAGATTGCTTCAGATCTAACCCAGGAAAATATATTGGAGGATGACGTGGAACCATATTTCGCCGCAGAGCGAGTTATCATGGAGTCTGATGTTTTGAGTTACTGGAAAAGACAAATCGTTTTCCTCATCTCAAGGCTGCTGCTCGAGAACTCATAGGCATGAAGGCGACATCAGCTCTCTTGGGACTATAGTTTTCAGCCATGCAGCAGAACTGTATAGTGCAAAACGAATCAAGCTTTAGTGTAAGGACGTTGACCATTCTGGTGCTTATGAGAATGAACTGTTATTTGATTTGAACATAACTTAACTGTTTCTGTATTTCTTTCCACTTCGAATTTGCGTTCAATATTCAAGTTTTTGCGAATTCAGTAATTCTATTTCTAATCTAATTTTGAAATAACTTAATAGCTCTAATACTAATTGTAATCTAATTTGAAATAAATTGGGTAGCAAGACCTATAAAACTAATCTAATCCTAAAAAAATGTTCAGCCCTTATGCTAATTCTAATCATATTTGGCGAAGCTGAAATTTTTCTAGTTGTCCAAGTCTGCTGTGATGCTTGCGACTA
>ATSW01012927.1:0-18619 GCA_000444245.1 Botryllus schlosseri | reverse complement strand
TTTAGGGTGCGACAGTTGCGACAGTTACGGCACTGAAGATAGTATAACTCTTGTGTAATTTCGCTGCTCCACTCGCGTCGCCAAACCCAATAATCCAATCCTCGCGCCCACTCTGTAATTGGGGTTTTAGTTCCACTATGGTGGGGAATAATATAACCATCCGCTTCAAACAATCCGTTGTTGAGGGGGATACTACAGAGAAGTGGGGAAATATTTTTCAAATATAGTAGCTGTACAATGTACATAGTAGGCCTATGTCTTG
Source organism: Botryllus schlosseri (assembly GCA_000444245.1). NCBI lineage: Eukaryota > Metazoa > Chordata > Ascidiacea > Stolidobranchia > Styelidae > Botryllus > Botryllus schlosseri. The sequence continues at coordinate 18,357 of ATSW01012927.1, read as the reverse complement.
TACCCAAGTTCCGTAGTCGGAACATTAAATCCAATAATATAATCAATTCATGTTACTCTTACATTATATAAAATAACTTCACGGCCGGACATTTTTAGACCAACTCCAAAGATTATTGTACTGCGCTAAATCCTCAATCCATTACTATTTGTTGTTGTGGTGGTGCCGTATACCTCCACAGGATGTTGACAATTGATAATAAATTGCAACTGCGGATGATTTTATGTTACAATAATACAACCTGCCGAAGTAGGCCACCATAAATCTACATCAAATGCACTTCAGTCCGAGTTCAATCTATACCGTATTCTAAGGCATGCGACGTATGGCACTGCCGGAATACTTGGTTACTTCAGCATTCAACTTCCAGTTATATATAATCGAAATTATTTTCGTTGTTGTTGGTCGTAGTTTGTCACAGCCGGTGGACAAAAGCCGCCGCTTCCCAGGGTTGTAATCAAGTCACAAGGTTCCGAGTCACAACTCAATCTCTCTTTGATAGATTTGACGCGATCCAAGTCGAGTCATTTTCAATTCACCACCGAGTCAAGTCCGAGTCCAAGTCAGCCAGTAGATACCATGGATGGAATGGGCCTGCGAGGGTATTGTGAATAGAAGGTATTCCAACTACGCATGTTGCTGCCTGCCAATGACATGTCGATGATGAGAATTTAAGGACGATTTCAGCTCGGTATTCTTATTATTCTGTAAATCTGCCTGCGTTGGGTAACTCGTGGCAAAGTTTTGGTGTTTGGTTTCGTAATGACGTTTCAAGTTGCAGTTACATTTTTCTGATCATACTTTGTTTTCTTGCAATTATATCTCGACGACATTTTCTTGATTAAACTCTGCAGCTATCACCAGCCTTTACAGTACAACTTCACGAGCTGTATTCACCATTCCTAGCCCGGAAATGATTGTGACCTGCGCTGACGTGATTAATTATCATCGAGTTCATTGTTGAATACAAGGACTTATGATTGATTGATGACCAGGCACCATTGTTGTGGGTAGAATGTATATGTGAACTCGATTCGAGAGTACAATTGCAAAGTTCTAGCCCTGTAGTGCCACGTTTCTCAAAATTTATACAAGTAATGCGTATACCATAAGGAGAGAAACCACGCGAAAACATTACGTCATGCTTCAATTTATAATCAGGATAATCCTCTCGAGCAAAATGACGAGACGCATCTGCATTGTGCAATCATTAAAGAGCCGCAAACAAAGGCTGAAAGAGCCGCATGTGGCCCGCGAGCCCCGGTTTGCCCACCCCTGGATGAACATCAACGAGATAAAGCGGTGTTCCAATCTAATGTCTATCCCGTGAAGATGATCCAGAGTTCAAAGAACTTGTTAACCGTTTCGCACCGGCGTGTCTATTTTTCGACATGCCGGTACGAGAGAAGGGTGCCGTAATTGAAACCACGATATATTACATATTAATCGTGCTAGGTCGTTGTTGTTCATTTCTGTGAATAGATATTGTTCGTACAAGTTCATTGATACCTTGTTATTTGATATTTATTATATCGAAGACGTCAAAATCGTATATCAAACACCGTGGATAATTATGTTGCAAAATGCACTGTGTCGGCAATTCGCGCGTCATTGACCACAATCAGATAACGTTCTGTATGTTTCGTTCTAGCCGCCTTCGGGCATAGTTGTTTCATTATGTCAATAGCTAGTGTCCATACAAGTCCACACATATCTTCATATCTGATATTAGTTACATCTAAGCTGATCAAAAGCTATGTGATAGGCCGCGTGACAAAAATATCCGCCGAAGCATCATTTCGCAGACACGCGCGTTCCTCATACCAGCCACATACACTGTCGTTTAGTTGGTTTTATTCGTCATAACCAGCTGTAGTTTGTTGCTATGAATAGCGATTGTCAGTTTCTGTTTATATTGTGCTAAAGCAACGATACTAGTTAGTTCTATACCGCTCAAGGTTTCATTTGGAAACCGGGAAGCGAATTCCGTCAGACTACCGTACCAGCCTCAAGCACATGGCTGAATACCCGTCACATAATGTGAAATATATCGTGTTCTAATAGGCATACACCTTCATAGATTGTGTCTGTGAATTGTTGTTGTCTATATGATTCTAAATAACGGCTAATGGTAAAGTATAATTCGGAATACATACAATATTACTCAGCGATTATACCTACGCAAAAGCGTGCGTCTGGGTATACAAAGAGCTGTCGTACATCGATATATATCTTACGTTGTAGTAATGATAAGCATTTGCAGTAAATCATTATGGTAAGGACTGTAAATATCCGTCTACGAACACTAAAATGACTAATATAGGGTCACAACAGTTAGAGTTATAAGCCTTCGCAGTTACCATACGCGCGCGAATGACGCGCCATGACTCACTCTCTCGGCGGTCTGCCGCGAGCTGACTAAAACGGTCGGCATTGTTTTGATTAGAAATTAGCGCCTGCTAGACGTAGACCGTCGACTCAGGGCTCTCTAGAACGATGAATTCTGAGCATATACAATACACCAGACTGTATGGTCGTCGAATACCTATACTAAGGTTCATAAGGTCCGCAATTTAGCATTTCTGTTTCCAACCAACGTTTTCACGGCTTGCTCTTGATATAAGTGGCCAGACACAGAGCTCGAAATGATTTGAGTGGCGCAATCGGATCCGCGTTGAAATTCTGAATCGAACGCTACCTTGTTTACCGGGCTCCAATCCCATTAAGGCACAGTTTTTCGATTTTGAAAATTGAAGTAAAATTTTTCGAAAATTGCAGCCGTTGCCATTCGGTTAAGAACTTTAATCGACCACACATGTCTCATTGACTTCAAGACATATTGAAGTAGGCTACATAGGAACCGTCAAGAAATTCATTGACTAAGGTCTTTGGTCTCTATGCTGTACGCTTACAGTTTGCATTAAATACGATTTATCCCTTGTATAGGTGGATAAATAAATGATTAATGTATTGATTCAGGAATCCGGACCACTAAGTATTTAATTTTTCGATATTCGACCCGCCAACTAGAGAAGTTGCTGTACGCTGTCCAGCAAAAGAATTTATCGGAGCAAGGATTGGGTACCGCCGACTCAAGTACGAAAAACCAGCCGACCGTGGAAAGTTTCCTGCAGGCCCGCTAGATATATTAGATTTAGAATGATCGCAATCGCATTAGTGGTCCATAACAGGTCTTTGCGAACTTCTTCTAACAGAAACTTGAATAGTGCTACGTTTAAATATCTAATATCAAACAGCTGGCATTGTGAACTTTCCAATATGATATTAGGGTTGCATATTCATCATTGGTAATGACGGCCCTAGACAACGTGATGCTTACCATTGAAGTCGAAGTAATCACTGTAGATCAGGGCTTCCTAAACGTTTTTAATGGCTGATCCAGGCAAGTTTTCTGGGCGGTTGCGCGAAACCCCGAAATTTCAGAAGCCGATAGCTGGAAGGTCATTATAACTTTATATATATTGAAACATGATACAGGAAATGAAACATACATTGGTTACCACGTCAGAGCAATCACATTGATTGAAGCGCATGCAGTATCTCGAAGCTTGATATTACAGGATATTAAAACCCGACAAGACATGTGATGTGACATAATACGTGTATAGTATGAAATATCGATAGGAAATAATAGATATGTATATATGTATGTATTAAAACGTAAAATATATATACATTTATATTCATTTGGCCTTACATTTTGGTACGATTCACTCAAAAATGTCTTAAAGGCAGAACAAATAAGACAATCGTCCGCGTGATTTTGATATATGTGTGTACGACGCAGACTATGTGGTAACTAATTCAACAATTCGTTCACTGCCGTGGTCGCCGGTCCGTCGATAGGAAGATATACCACATTTTATTCGTCACGGAATTGATCCAAGTTTGCCAACCTCTGAATGATGGACATGAAAGTATTCGCTCTGTGCGGTTGTGCAATGTGCATGTATTTTCGAGTTCGACCATGAAGTTCTTCAAAAATGACTTTTTTCACAAATCGCACTGGCTACTTGATAAAATTGTTAGGCTACCTAATTTAAGCCTACACACCGAATTTGGTTCAATTCCAACCAGTAGCCGCATTGCTACAGGAGAAGAAAGTTTATATTTATTATATAAAAATAAATAACAAAAAATTTGAAAATTTTCTGTTCACCCCATGAAAGTGTTGAATTGTCCATAGAAACGATGTTCACCAAATTTGGTTCAATTCCAAACAGTGGAAGCGGAGTTATTGCCGTCGAAAAATTTCGATTTGAATAAAATAGTATTTACGGTGGGCACCACTATAATAAATAATTAAAGAATTGGTCACCGTAAATACTATTTTATTCATAATCCAAATTTTTCGACGGCAATAACTCCGTTTCCACTGGTTGAAATTGAACCAAGCTCGGTGAACATCGTTTCTATGGACAACCTAACACTTTCATTGGGTGAACAGAAAACTTTCAAATATTTTGTTATTAATTTTTATATGATAAATGGAAACTTTCTTCTCCTGTAGCAATGTGGCTACTGGTTGGTATTGAACCAAATTTGGTGTGTAGGCTTAAATTAGGAAACCTAATAATTTAAGTAGCCGGTACAATTTGAGAAAAAAAAAGTCATTTTTGAAGAGCTCTAATGAACAATGAACATTAACGAGACAAGGCTGAGTTCCAATATAACTGATGTTCACGTGCAGTCTTTACTAAGAGTTTTTACATACGAGGTCAGCCAGAGTTAAAGAACTTGGTGACACCTCTGACCGACCACAGCTGGCTGATTGACTTCAACAGCTACTGTTCATAAATTCATTTAACAGCCTACTCTTTTTCCTCTCTATGCTTTAAACTTAAAGTGTACGGTAAATACGATTTACTCCTTTTATATGTGGATAATCACGCGACTAATGTATATATTCTGTAATCCGGCCCGACAAGTGCTTCAATTTCCCATATCCGGCCCGCCGACCACAGAAGTTGACCGCCCCTGCTCTGGATCATTGATCTATTTTTCCGGGTTGAAGCAAGGTATACAAGACTCAAGGAAAAATGGAAAGGCTCTTTGTGACGGAACATGGCATGCTTTCCACGTGACTAAAACCCGAAAACAAAGAATTAAATAATAACCTACGCTAGATGTTCTCAACCGGAGGCCCGTGAAGCATTTGTAGGGGTCCGCGAGACCTCAGAAGTGGAAAACAGACTGATAACCTAATTTTTAATTTTTAAGATTGGATCAATCACGAGCCGGATTCGCTTCATAACTGCTGAAAATTCACGACTCACATTAAAAAATAGCCTTCGGAGAGGAAATATCCTACTGTGCAAACTAATTTTAATTGCCAAATGGACAATAGCCTAATGATACAAATATATTGCTATTTAGAGACGTTTTGTTGGGGTCTGTGAAAAAATACAAAGTGTGAGTAGTAAAATTACTGTTTACAAGTTGTCAATCTCAGTAAATTAGTGAACTGTCGTTCGAAACGGAAATTCTATATCCATTTTCTTATGTGATATCAGGAAAGTTATATATTTGTGCGACATATAGCCTACCCCGACTCATGATATACATACACACGATATGTGCGTATGCATACCATGAGTGTTTGATGTGCATTTGCCGCTCGACAAGGAAGGTGCAGACGTAGTCTTGTAAGGCTTTTTAATTTTTGCACTACTCCTCTATGTAATCTGGTGATACTTAGCGCCAAGCGTGGAAGTCATGGATACGGATACGAGTGTTACTAATAAGGTCTTTGGGTCTTTTGTCTGTCCCGTTGCGGTATTGAACCATCAACCTACCGATCAATAAGCCATTACGCTATCTTGTCTAACCACTACATTCCAATATATCTTCAACATAAGCTGCTAGATAAAAATGGCTCGACTAGAAAAACCGTGTTTCTCAATTTTGGTGGCTTATGGTGTCGTTGGAAGCGTTACGGCAGGGGTGTCAAACATAAGGCCCGCGGGCCGCATCCGGCCCGCTAGACCATGTCTACCGACCCACGGAGCAATTCTGAGTAGATTATCCAGCACATGTGTAACAAATGTTCAAAATGTTTTATAGTAGATAGGCTACTTCCCTTACACAATCCCTCAAGACAGCAAATGTTGAGCATCCTCAATTTTATGTCCACAATATAGCCACCCGACTCGGCGACATTAACACCCAATTTCGGGAAGGAAAAAAGTGCACACGAGCCTAGGGTTTTATGGGGAAATGGAACAAAAAGTAGTTATTCATTGAAGCGAAAACGCCAATACGGACCGTCATAGGCAGTTTGTATGCAGATTATATTGGAACACACAAAAATAAATTTCCAAATTTCTGTGGTTGCACTGCTGTGTCACTTCCGACTCACACGGTCCACGAACTCCAGAGAAACCCGAAGCGAGATTTAATAATAAAAAATACATTCTATCGTCTGTGGCTACAGTTAAATCTCATGTATTCCTCGCAACGCATGCGCCGCAGGCTAATGCCAGATCACGGCTGAAGCACTGTGAGCACAGAAATATGCCAAGTGTAAACTAATATCGTCGTAAGCGCCACTGTTTTAGAGGTTCATAAACCGTATTCAACCAGTCAATCATCGTATTTTTTCCTATTCCGTTGTTCGCGAATAAAGGTGTTGCTGATCCATAGAATGAAACCCACTATGATCCGTGGTGCAATGTATGCCTAATATATACTATTATGATAATTATCTTTATATGCTTAGTAATAAGGTATTCAAGTGAAAAGCAAGGGCATGAGATATAATGGAAACATCGACTGATCCGGTCCGCGAGCGAGTTTGAATCAGGGCCGCGGCGCAATTTGAGTTGGACACCTCTGCGTTACGGGCTAATATTACATTCGTCACCACCTACTTTTGTGGAAATGGATTCTCAGCATTCGTTTATATCAAATCGAAGGCGGGGAGTTTCCTGATACTACCACTGATTTTAATAAGTGCGCCTGCAGAATTCGCTTTGGAATAATAAAATTCGATCATATTTCTGCATAATGTATGATGTTTTTTTCTCAGGTAATTTTTTTTAATGTTCATCACTAGTCTACAGTTAAATTTTGCACCAATCATATGACGGTTGAGCGATAATTGATCAAAATCTGAACGAAAACTAGTGGGAGGTCGCATGGGTCCGTGACCGTCCAAAAGGGGCCCGCGAAGCCAAAAAGGCTGAGAACCACTGGCCTATACCTATAGTCCCTATAATTAACCGCAGTAAGCAAGTACTGGCGGATTGCGGCAGACTGTGGCCGCGGACCACATCACAATTTAAGACCAAAAACTGTCCGCGGGCCGTATGTTGCCCGTCCCTGCTAGATGCCAATGTGTCGTAAATAATATTTTAGTCGTCAACATTCCAAGTGTCGAGGCCAGACTAATCAGATTTTCGGTTAGTCTTCAATTTTACAATCCGGGCAGTTCATTTTCTGATAATGAGCTGATTTCGAAAAGTACCTCGTGAGCCACTCAAAACCTATTCGTGGGCCAGGGGTTGACCATCCTTTCCCAATAGCAACGTTTTGAGGTTAACGCTGATGGGTTGTTGCAACGATCTTTCCCTTACACGTCCATCTATTTCCGAAGGTGATTTACCAACAGCGTGAGGTCCGATGGTGCCGAATTTAATTTAGTTTCCCGTTTCGTCCTAAATAAGTCTTGGGAAGATTGAATAATATCAAGTGTGTAAGCTTCAGCAACGAAAACCAATAGAAGGTATCGAGGTCTTCATCATTATTTAAAACTCAACCTTGAAAAGTTGAGGAATGAGACGAATGATAATGATCAGAAATGACGACGCCAGAAGTTCGCTTGTCGCAGGGGTCTTCTGTACCCGGGAAAGGCGTCACCTTGTTTATGCAATATAGGCCTTACGTAACGCTTCAATACAATATAAAATTAGAAACTTTCACTCGCAAGGTATTTCACAAGAAAACAGGGATGACACTGAAGACAGAACACCATAAAAGCTGCTAGCGATGCGATGTCCACGATTTAATGACGTAAAAGAGCCCCCATCAAAGACATGGAAAAATATAGCACAGAAAGACGGTTTTGGGCTCTTATTGGGTGATTAACACAACTTCTGGTGAGAGCTTTATAAATATATTCCACCAACAGGTATAATGGGAGGTTAGAATATTTTTATATATATTATAGAAAACCACTATCATATTTATCGGTGGAGCTGATAGAAGCGTTGAATTCAAAGATTCAGAGGGCAAGTGATTATACATCTTGATCTATCTGTTTATACCTGTGCCACACGTAAAAACCATTCGTTAGTTTATGCAGGGTGAGCGTCGGAGGGCCAATCGTCATTAATTACTTTGTTGAAGCATGCTGTTATTTCGTGACCTCCGGAGACGGCTGCTGCGACTCAAAAGATCGCTCACATGTGCCAGAACAAATTAAAAGAAACTCTTCTTTAGTGAGTCGCGTACGGTTCCCACTTTGCATTCATGCTCGGGGCGAAATACTTCACTCTGTTTATCGCATTTGTACCACGGGACTCATATCGCAAGGACAGGGCAATCCGGCGCGATATTGGGTCAAGGTTTCATCCCTGGAGATATTTCTGAGATCGTACTTCGTGTTGGCCAAAACTCTATTTGCCTTGATATATCTTCTTAGCGCCCAAAAGATTGTACCTATTAGTCCCACAAGCACAGACAGCACTTAAGAATACAGATACATTCAATTCGTTACATTATGTGTATTTTTATTTGGGCCTATTGTTTCATTTTTATTTATCGGGAGGAGGATAATCAACAATTAAGACCTACCGACACTACATGTTGCGCGCAGCGCGAAGAAAATCTTCAAGTTGAGTACATCTGCTCAAAAATACTCCAACCAATGTTTATTTACGGAATTTATCAGAAAATTCGGGGTATGACACGTCTGACATTCTGGCTACGCTTTTACATCGCAATATAATTCACGGAGAAATATCCCTGATAGTCCACATGTAAGCAGTCAAAATCATGTGTCGTTTTTTCAGGGAAAATAATGTACACTGCTAGTGCTGAGCAGTAAATTAGGTGTGTAAACATGTTGGATATGGTGCAAATCAGTATATGACGAACAAGTTATTACCGTTGAGTCACAAGGCATCTCGAAAAATTGAACATTTTGACTCAAGTCAAATTAATCGAGTCAAGTCAAGTCAATCGAAGGTGACTCTAGTTAAATCAAGTTACCTGCTCTTTCGAGGGGACTCGAATCAAATCGAGTCAAGGCAAGTCACTAGTCAAGTCATAATTCAAGTCAAGTTGCCTTTTAGAAGTACGAGGCATGAGTACTCATTGCATTGTGCTAGCTGTTTGAAGTACAGATTTAATGGCCATTTATTTTGAATCGAGGAGCAAAAATATAGTTTAATATGCATGCAAAAATGCATTGTATCGTTCACACATACGTGTAACTGCTCAACTATGTAAATGGCGTATTGCATCAGTCAATAATTATTTTTCAGCCTAGATATAGAATCGAATACGAATTGAAATGATGTCACAACCAACTACACTGTTCACATCCATGAGATACAATTCAAGCCTGCCCCTATAGTTGACGAGTAATATAAACTTATAATCCATATTCAAATTCTATTTAAATCAAGCAAGGGGTTTGGTTAAGATGAACCCAACACAATGTGGAGTCTATAGAAAATAGGAAGATATTTTGCTATTGTAATAGCCTACTTTATTGCTAGTTTGCGACAAAGTGAGCTGCGAGATCTTATCCCTTCGTTTGCGGTCAATTTATTTGTGATTGAAAAATGGTTGCTCAGTAAAACGCGTGATCACAGGTCACACCGCCGCATTGCGAACAATCCGAACATATGGAGGATACTTGATGACTTGAGATGGGTAAATGACAATGTCCGAGACCCGCGACGACGAACATGAGTTACGTTACGGTACATGATGCGTGTCACGGTTTAAGTAATTCTGAATTGAGATGAACTGAACCGACTGCTGACATCAAGAATCTGTTAAAAGTCTATGCGTAAGCGTGGTAACATGATTCAAATCTAATCTGATACTGTGTACTTTAACAACTATTCCTGCTCATGCACAAACCTGCGATATATGTAACAACCTCACGAAGCGAAACTATCCGCCGTAACGCCTCAGAAATGCCTAGTGCTTCTGCTTCGAATAGCGGGCGCAGAACAAGACAGATCCAGTATCAAATGCAAACGTGGAATGTCAACGAACGATTTGTTAGTGTTATAGCTGGGGCCCGAGGGCGAAATGCGATGACACTTGTTTTCAATGAAAGCTACTAACCGCTCATTTGATTTTGATAGATGCAATTATTGAATGAATTTTCTTGACGCTCCGATTGCTTTTCCGGTCTAACGATCGACAGAACATGGGGATGGTGACTGGTTTTACGGTTTTACGTGAGCTGTTAGAATACATTGATCACTATTACATCGACGATTGCGAAAATGTAAATCACATCAGTTCAAGCCACCCACAAAGCATGCTTGAAGCATAATACTGAACAATCGGAGAAAAACGTTAGCTAATTGTTACGGGCATTGTGTTATTTATATTATACATATCATTCATGTATATCAGAGGTGTCAAACATACGGCCCGCGTAGTAATTCTGAGTAGATTGAAAAATGCGTGTATTATCGAGCACTCGGGTTGCATTTCAAACAAACGGTGTTTTAAAACACTTTGTTTAAAACATGTTTTAAACCAGAGGTCTGGTCTCAAACACGCGGCCCGCGAGATCATTTTGTGCGGCCCGCGACGGCATTTTAGAATTTCAAGTATTCGACAATATATTACAGGCTCAAATATCTGATTTAGATATAAGAACTTGAAGTTCAACCTAGAACTACTATAAAACACTGAAATCTCAACAAACTACACCATCAAATCACTTTTAAAAGCTAGCATGCGGTAGAAGAGCAGCTATTACGTCACATTTCTAGTCCATGATGATAAAATATTACCCGTTGATGATTCGTAACTAAAAATTGTGATTTAGTTTTGTGCGATCTTTTGTAAAATTACTCGATTTCGGATTGACTGGGTGATTAAATAAAATGACTCGAGTTGAGTCGAGTCCAACGTTAAAATCAGAGCAGGATTTGTGACTCGGAACGGTGACTTGGCAATCCTACGGACGCAACAATAAATGAAACTGTCATGGGGAATAGTAATATATCAAAAGGTCGTAGCTTGCGTTGCGTAGGGTATGTACAGCTATCTAAGCAGGTCAGTATGCGCAGAGACCTTATCAGCACTGCGCCCATGCGCACGTGCGCAGCTTAGAGGGAACATTACTCATGATGCATCCTCTCGCATGATGTCTATAACTCATTATTTGAGCTAATATTGCCCGGCATAAAAACAATTTTATTCAAATATTTGAAAAAATATGATTTGTTTTCTGTGTCAATCGTGAATAGTACAATAGTAAATTACATTTTCATGGTGTTTCTGGAATGCCTGTCTTCAAGCTCCAGTCAAATAAGGCCTACTTGGAAATTCTTCGTTGAATATCCCTATATTATTGGTGGTGCGGCCCGCGGCGTCGTCAAAACTGAGAAATTGCCCCGGGAGCAGATTATAGTTTGAGACCTCTGATCTACGTATTATCTTCATGCCTCCATGGTTACTATACAATCAAATAATAGTTGACGTCTTGGCTTATAACTTCGACCATACTTTAATGCGGTCTGCGAATGGATTCAGTTGCTGAATGAGGACCGCGAGCTGGAAAGGTTGCTCACACCTGCACTAGACCGTACAATATCACAGAATACGGGTGTCAAAATTGAACTGGGCATGAAGCCATCAGAAGAGTGTCAAAAGAAGGAAACCAAAAACATTTGACTTGAACACAAAAGGAAAACATGATGAATATTTGTTATATATCAGTGTGACTTCTGATGTTCCTATACAGATGCAAGTTCAGAAGTGCGAGACTTCACCTTGGTAAAGGTCGTCGTATCTTGTGGTCAAAACGCAAGGGCCTCATTGCAATTGTGCTTTCAAGTACTAGAGATTTATCTGGAATTTCAGACGGATAATAGTTTGGAGTTCCACTGCACACGACGTACCACCGCAACAGTGACAATTCGACTGCTGATCGGGCCTATAAATATAATCAGTTGCGACAAATGATGGCCATGAAATGAGTATCATCGCAAATCATATGTATGAGTTGGGTGGGGCAGTGGGTGTCTTACACTCCGCGGAAACCCTGAGACTGGCTCGCGGAGTCACCAGTGCTCAATCGAACACCGGTTAAGAACCACTTGATTAGGTGGTAAACTACTGGTGAAATAAGGTTCATTAATTCAGGTAAATATGCTTTGAAACGCTCAGTACATCTGGACGAAGTGATGTTACTGACAGAATTGCTAAACTCCTAGTCGATTCTAGGACAATAAATATCATCCCCGATATCGACCACTACTCCTAACCAGACGACTGGATAAATATGGAGTAGAAACAATATGATCCGGTGACTTCAGTCGTGAGAGAATGTCAATTCGGCGTTGGCGAAGCCCTGCAAGCTCAACGTCAGTTATACTTGTGTCAACTTGATAGCACGACACGAACGATTAAATTGGGTGTATGTGGCTACAAATTTACTTGCGAGTTGCGAATACAATGCTGGCTATCGCGACAGGCACACATCTTAGATGCCACCATGCTCATGAGTAATGAATTATCATGGCTTTCTTTACTAAATCAGCAGTCCCGCACATCACAGTTTCAATCATGAGCACGGTAGTGTAGTTTTTCTCTGACTGTGGGACCTGCTGTGCTGTTGCTGAAATTCCGATTCTGGTTCAAGAACCATTTTGGATGCACTGACTCGAAAAGAACTTGCTGCTTCGGTATCAGACCAACAGTGTGGCACGCTTTGTTTCTCCAAGACGAAACAAAAGGACTTTGATACAGAAAACAACCCGTCCAAACCGCACGTCAGATAGACACTCGAGCAAGAAAAGGGGAGCGATGTATTCTCCTGTAATAAGTGACGCGAGAAATGAAAGCTGATCAACTGATACACCATCGTTATACTAATAATATTGAATATAGAATTCACTTCATTTTAACGATATGAGGCTATGAGGAGCGTTGGACTATTAATTGTCCAGGAAGATACACATTCATGATTATTGACTATTACGAAAGAGGAATAATCATATGAAGGTGGAGGGCTCCCTTCCCAGTAAATATCACATTTTTGATTTTAGACGGTCGCACGCAACCATATGACGTTCGAGGTTGCCCTTTCTGGTAAATGGTTTCCCACATGTATCACAATTATGATTGACGCCAGCATGCATTTCCAAGTGAAGCTTGAGGTTGCTCTTCCAGGTAAATGCTTTGCCACAAATACCACATTTATGATTTTTGAGGTCAACATGCATGTCCAAATGAAATTTGAGGTACCCCTTCTGAGTAAATGCTTTTCCGCATATTTCACATTTATGACTGACGCCAGCATGCCTATCCAAATGACGCCTGAGGTTGTTCTTCCGGATAAATGCTTTTCCACAAATATCACATTTGTGATTTTTGATGCCAGCATGCATGCCAAAATGAAGCTCGAGGCAACCCTTTAGAGTGAATGCTTTTCCACATATATCACAATTATGATTTCTGATGCCAGCATGCATGTCCAAATGACGCTTGAGGGCACGCTTCCATGTGAATACTTTTCCGCATATATCACATTTATGAAGGAGGCCAGCATGCCACCCCAAATGAGTATTGAGGGAGCCCTTCTGAGTAAATGCTTTTCCACATATCTCACATTTATGAATGACGCCAGCATGCCCACCCAAATGAAGCTTGAGGTTGCCCTTCTCAGTAAATGCTTTTCCACATATATCACATTTATGATTTTTGATGCCAGCATGCATGTCCAAATGAAGCTTGAGGCCGCCCTTCCGAGGAAATGCTTTTCCACATATATCACACTTATGGGTTGTTGCGTCAGCATGCATGTCCAAATGAAGCTTAAGGTAACCCTTTTGGGTATATGCTTTCCCGCATATATCACATTTATGACTTTTGATTTCAGCATGCATGTCCAAATGAAGCTTGAGGTAACCTTTATGAGTAAATGCTCTCCCGCATATATCACATTCATGACTTTTGATGCCAGCATGCATATCCAAATGAAGCTTTAGGTTACCATTCGATGTGAATGCTTTTCCACATATATCACACTTATGATTTGTGACGCCAGCATGCATGCCCAAATGAAGCTTGAGGTGGCTCTTCTGAGAAAATGCTTTCCCACAAATATCACATTTATTATTGATGCCAGCATGTCTGTCCAAATGAAGCCTGAGGGCACATTCCGATGTAAATGCTTTTTCACATATATCACATTTATAATTCTTGATGCCAGCACACATGTCCATGTGAAAGTTGTGGTCGTATGAGTTATTTCTTGGAAATATCGCATCAACGATCTTGAACGAGTGCAAGTCTTCACGTTTAAAGTGTTACGAATGTAATTTTTCCTAACTCCCTTTGGCTAATATAATTTAGCTTAGTGACCGTCTGGCACAATCTGATATGTTGGTACGTGATCTAAACAAAGAGCACCATCAGATTATAGAAAGTGCAACCGTCATACATGCATATCATACAAATAAAGCAAAAGAATCAAATGAAATGAAGAAATCATAGTCCAAAGAATTACATATCGACAAGCCATATCAGCATACTGTAACACTTCGTGATACAAACAGTATAATGTACCTTAATATTGATATTTTCTCAGCAATTTCGACAAAGGCATGCAATCAATGGTTGGGCAGCATCAATTCAAGTATACTATACAACACACGAAGAGGAATATATGTATAGTTGTATAAACGTAGGTAATTCAACTAGCATGCGACTACGGCCGTCAACATGCAATTTGCATTTAGTGACGACTGACTATCGCGACTGGCATACAGCCTTCATGTCACCATGCCTTCGACTAATAAAGTATCATGGCTACCTTAACTCAATCTGCAGCTGCAGAGATTGCAGATAAACCATAATTTTAATTGTCACACAGAATATAGAGTTCACTTCACAATAAACCAATTGTCCCGTTTCAAAGTAGTGAGGCTGCAGAAGCGTTTGACTCGAAGTTGTCAAACTATGGGATAGCGATGTCATAGTAATAAAAATTGGAAACGAAGTAATTAACTCATAAAAAGGCAGCAATTTGACTGTTTTCACGTGGTACAGCGGTAAACATCGAACGTTATTTTAAAATGCCTAAAAATATGGACATTTTCTAGAACATATATATTCATGGCTGTTGACTGAGAGAAATGCTGCGACTTCAACAATTAACGAGTTTAATTCATGCTTCAACTTCCAAGTTTCCACAATGCACTTATTGTTCTATTTTAAATGTCAACATGTCGTTGTACCATCCATACACTGATGCTGGATTTTGACAGTAACTGAACCCAGGGCTGATCAGACCCTTAAAAGAAATGCAACTGACTTTGCTTATGGTCAGGTACAGTTAAGCTAGACACAAGTGGTGTAATATCCCTAAAATATCTAGAAGCTATGTGCTACTATTGAACAAGATTTAAAAATATTCAACTGGAAATTTTTTCACGCTTAATATCATAATTCTTGCTCTGCGTATGGTCCGAATTCCATATTTGAGGAGCATCCAGCAATAACATCCTTCATGCCCGTAACAATGCCATGGGAGGCGCAAAATTCTTTACTGTGATCAAGGGGGCGTGTCGAAAAAAGTTTGAGAACAGCTGGGCTAGTATGACTGATGAATAATCATATGAAGCTGGAGCGCACTCTTTCCAGTATATATCAGATTTCTGACATTTGATGCCACCATATGACGCTTGAGGTTGCCTTTCTGAGTATTTGATTCTCCATATGTACCACACTTATGACTGGCGCCTGCACCAGTGTTCAGATAAATCTTGAGGTTGTCCTACAGGGAAAATGGTTTTCCACAAACATCACATTCATGATTATAGATACCAGCATCGATGTCTATATGAAACTTCAGGTCATATGAATTTACTGTTAGGGATGACGCATCAACGATCTTCAACGAGTCCAAGTCTTCGTGTTTCAAGTGTTAGAAATGCGAAATTTTTCCCAACTTTATTCGGCCGTATGCCGTAGCTTAGTGATAGTCTGGCAAAAGCTGATATGTTGATAAGTAATCTGTACAAAGAGCATCATTAGATTAGTTACAGCGCAACCACTATACTTGTATGTCATAAAAAATTTCTCGGACAAGGGGTTGGGGACTGCCAATTCAAGTACGCACAATAGCACATTGCTATCGATTGAAATAAAGGTGTTCACTGTACGCCAGCGGCAGCCAGCCAATTGACGATGAATAACATATGCACGGTGTGTACACGTAATTCAACATGCATGTGTTGTCGGCGGTGAACATGCAATTTGAATTTTGCGACTACTTACTTTCGCGACTGACATACACAGCCTGCATATCACCATGCCCTCGACTGTTAATGTATCATGGCAACCTTTACCAGATGCGCAAGGCCACACATCTCCATTTTCATATTGGGTACGGTAGCGAAGTAAACAAGGAAGAGATGAAATCACCTGTCACAATTGGCGCCAGAAATAAAAGCTATTCGCAATATTATGATAAAACATCTAACTCGTCACACAGCACATAGAATTCACTACAAAATAATCCACATGTTCCGTTTCAACGTCGTGACGCTACAAAAAGCGCTGTCATAACAACAGCAACTGGTGAAGTTGCGAATCTTTTTTCAGACCGGTAATAGTCGACTTGCTTCAATAATGATGCATGGAATATTTTCCACGCAAGCATCTCTGTCCCAAAGAAGCTTGAATTTACCCATCCGAGTAAATGCTTTACCACAAATATAATATTCAATATTTTTGATGCAAGCATGCATGTCCAAATGAAGCTTGATGCTACCTTTGGATCTTTTCGCTTAACCACATATATCACACGTATGATTTGTGACGCCAGCATGCATGTCCAAATGAAGCATAAGGTCACCCTTCCAAGTAAATGCTTCACCGCAAATATCACATTCATTGTGTCTGCTGCCCGCTCACAACCGTACGATGCTTGAGGTTGCCCATCTGAGTGAATGCTTTTCCACATATATCACATTTATGGATTTTTATGCAAGCATGCGTGTCCAAATGACGCTTGAGGTTACCATTTGATGTAAAGGCTTTTCCACATATAGCACATTCATATCTGGCGCCAGCATGCCTCTCCAAATAAATCTTGAGGTTGACCTTTCGAGTAAATGTTTTCCCACATATATAACATTTATGATTGACGCCAACATGCCTGTCCAAATGACGCTTGAGGTCAACCAGCGAGGTAAATCTTTTCCCACATATATCACATTTATGACTTTTCATATCAGCGTGCATGTCCAAATGAAGCTTGAAGTCACCCTTCCGAGTTAATGCTTTCCCACATATATCACATTTATGACTTTTGATGTCAGCATGCATGTCCAAATGAAGCATAAGGTCACATTTCCGGATAAATGCTTTTCCACATATATCACATTTATGATTTGTCACGACAGCATGTCTGTCCGAATGAAGCTTAAGGTCACTCTTCTGAGTAAATGCTTTACCACAAATATCACATTTATGAGTTTTGATACCGGCATGTGAGTCCACATGGTGCTTGAGATTACCTTTCGATGTAAATGCTTTCCCACATATATCACACTTATGATTTGTTACGTCAGCATGCATGTCCAAATGAAGCTTGAGAGCCATCTTCGATGTAAATGCTTTCCCACAAATACCACAATATTAATTTTTGATCCCCGCATGCCTGTCTGAATAATGCTCGGGTACCATTTCCGATAATATTGATTTCACACAAATATCACATTCATGATTTTTTTTAAGCCAGCATGTCCATTTAAATGACGCTGAGGTTACCCATCGATGCTAATGCTTTCCAATATATATCACACCTGAGATTGTGACACCAGCATCCAAATCAAAATGATGCTTGAGTTATTGCTTGGATGTGAATGCTTTGCCCGATTTATCCCACTTATGATCTGTGACGCCAGCATGCTTATCCGAATGATGCTGGAGGTCAACTTTCTGAGTGAATGCTTTTCCACAAATATCGCATTTATGATTTTTGATTCCAGCATGCACTTTCAAATGAGACTTGAGGTTACTCTTCAAAATAAATGCTTTTCCACAAATATCACATTTATGATTTTTGATTCCAGCATGCACTTTCAAATGAGACTTGAGGTTACTCTTCGAAATAAATGCTTTTCC
>ATSW01012923.1:0-11876 GCA_000444245.1 Botryllus schlosseri | reverse complement strand
TCAAGTCACGAGTCAAGTCACAATTCAAGTCAAGTTGCCTTTTCGAAGTAGCCTATGTGACATATATACGTCCTTGCATTTTGCTAGCTGTCTGAAATACTGATTGAGTGGTCATTGATTCCGAGCCAATGAAAGAATATAGAGTTAAGTATACACGCAAGAAAACGATGTATCATTCACGCTAAACTACGTAAGTAATTGCATATAGCCTCAGTTTATAGTTACCACTTGTCATCCAAATTAGAGAATAGAGAGACGATTAAGATGCAATACATTACCCGTTTACAAATTGATATGGTACAATTCCAGCCTGCAGCAATGATTGAGGACCATATAGAGCAGTGGTTCTTAACCTTTTTTCCTCCAGCGCCCCCTTTCGAAATTCATCGTGCTCTAGCCCCCCCCCCATATTGTAAGGACTGTAATATAAACAATGGGTAAGAGGGAGAGCCGTAACAGCACTTCGTCAGCTTCCCCTAAAAAACGGATGGTCTTGGGCAGTGGGCACCCACAGCATGATAAACCAAACTTTCTGGGGTCTTCGCTCCCAAGAACCTCCGTCGCGTGATTTCGGTGGTTAGCAAAGTTTATGTGGCCTGGTCGCCCTAGGCGCCAAAGTTTTCTATAATGCATGAAAGAATAGGTGGTAATTGCACTTGCATATATATGTCGCCATAAACTTTTTATCCTCTCAGCCCACGTAATCAGATTTACCAGTAGCGCTGAGAAAGCTGTTGTCTTGAAAATTGTAGGGTACGTAATTATTAATTAAACGTACTCGGGCGTGCCCGTTGGTACAATTACTTCGTTACGTGTTGTTATTTTGTTACCTCTTGTCCGCTATATAGTCAAAAGATGTTGCAACGCATAAACGTATTAAACAAAAGGAAGCACACGATTCAAAATTGGTTTCTTCACTGGTTAATAATTTTTCTCTGGTGGATGTTATTCCTCCTGTTTGTAGGGTTCAGATCACGACGACATGATAATTCGGCACGAGCGATTTAAGCACCTATTGGCTATTAGGCTTATATACATCGAAGTTTACGGTCAACATAAGGACAATCCTCTTAGGCTAAGGTTTTCTCGCTGACGATCTTTTTGGCACACTTTTCGAAGTCCCATATTGGCCTAGACTTCATTTGTCTTCGTGCATCGTGGCGTGGTAATGGCCGACACCGAAATACCTATTTCTATTTTCTTGAATTATGCGTATTTTTTGTGGGGGAGTCGTCAAAGCATGATGTGTAATTTATGTTCATTCACTGGAATAATTTAAGGCACTCTTCGAGCTGTCTCCCCCCCCCCTCCACCGATTAGGGGTTTGGATGCAGCAGTTTCAGTTCTGGTAAGAGGTCAATGTCCGGTCGGTCTTTTCAGGACTTCAGTATTGGAAGGAGGACCACTCGACTATACTGAACGATATAATAATTGTATGTGGTATATTCAGGGTCAAATCAAGGTTGTTTATATCAACAATCGGGTACGGTCTCATACCCTGTGGTTCGAACCAGATGTAGGCCTACACACCCCGAATTCACAACTGCGATTGGCAGTATAGGCCTACGGGGAAATTAATTGTATTGGGTTTGGTTCCATTGTTTTGTGTGACTAGTAAATCAACTGAGAATGTGATGGAGATATCTGCTCACATTGAATTTAGTACTGATCCCAGTTATTAATTTTAACATGAATGTATTCCAAACAAAGCAACTCATATTATATAACGCTCATGTGAGATTGTGGACCACAACACCAGATAGTATCATCCTTTATGATACATACGATGAAGAAATATTCTGACGATTTAATTTTGTAGCTCTCAAATACAAGTATATTTTGTTATGCACAAATCTTCAAAGTATATTTTATGTACAAGGAGCTCTTACTCTCTAAAGTGATATACAGTGCCTCCTTCTTCGATTTCCACACGCTCTGCGCTGCAATATATAATACCTACTTCGAAACATTTTGTTGAAAATAACCCTATAGCAGGCGTGACGGCAGTGTTTTAACGGGAAATTGGCGATTAAAAGTGCGCGTAATTGATTTTACATGAATTATAGTAACCCACAAGATTTATGAAAACATATGTCGCAAACATCGTCGCGTAGCGCGACCAAAAATTTCGAGATTTAACATATGTTTCGTGGAATGTTAATTTTCTCTGAAAACTCATTAAGGATATGTCCTACTACTACACCGGGATATCTAATAGAACTTCTAGAAGTTCTAGATATCCCTGCTACTACATTATCTACTTCGAAGCCATTTTCTTCAGCGCCCCCATATCGCCCCCCCTGAGCCCAGCGCCTCCCATATCGCCCCCTGAGCGTTTCAGCCCCCTTCGGGGGCGCTGGTAGCAAGGTTAAGAGCCACTGATATAGAGTATAGACTATATTCGAATTCGATTCTAATAAAACAGGTTTGGTTGAGGTAAGAACATAGGGAACAGAAACAGACATTTTTCTTTTTTATTACTTTACTACTAGTTAACGACAACGTCAGCTGTAGGCTAAGCTTCGATTACTTCGTTTGCGTTCAATGTATTTGTTAGGATGGAGGCCCAGTGAAACGCACTATCTTACTGGTTACACCAATGTTTCGCGAACAATCCGAACATATGCAAGATACAGTGATTTTTATCGCCACCGATTACTCGATGACTTGAAATTGACTCGTGAATTTTGCTCCGAGTCACGTGTCAATCCACATTTCTGATACGCCGAGTCAAGTCAAGTCATGTTAGCAAAGTGACTCGAGTCAAGTCAAGTCATACGAAAAAGGTGACTCGAGTCTGACTCGAGTCAAGTCATGACTCGAGTCATCCCAACACTAGGTCTGGCATATTTGATTGAGAGACGATTTTTTTGTCTACCATATGGTAGTTTACCGACATGGAAAAACATTGTTACGGGCATTACTACACGCGTGCATGTTGTACTTGTGGGCTTTTAATTCCGAGGTCGTTGAAATTTTTGGGACAGACACAGCCCCCGTCATGGAACTGATACATTAGATTTGCAATTTTTCTCTTCCTCATCTTCTATATCTACACCAAATATCTTAAGTAGCGATTTCTCAGTTGCACATCACGCCCTTTTGGGGACTTGGCAATTATATGGAAAACCATATGTTATAATTTGTGTAGTAAACCAATGGCCTCCTTACTGACAGCACCCCGACAAATAATTCCGTATTGTAACTTTCATTGGAATGAAGATCAAGCAGAGCGAAAAATCGACAGGCAGTAGCTAATGCGCAGCGGAATAGAGATACCACTTACCGTCGATAAAATCGTTGTCTCAGCGATTGTGCAGAACATGTCCGAATCCGGTAAACCCGGAGGTATTTGGCACTTTCAGCGTTGAAAATGGGTCCCTCTCAATAACCAATTTGTCAAAATTGGGGATGATAGTATATAGGTTGTGCCGCGATTTTCAGAACCACTCCTTTGACGAAATATGCTTCCGATTCCGACTCCTGTCATATAGTACGGACCAAAAATATTCTTAGCCAGGACTACATCGTCATGCCACATTTATAAATCGGCGGTCATCATCATCAGAACATTCATTCCGTACTAATGATCTAGTTCTAGATCTATACGTAGGCCTACTATAGCTGTTGAGCCGACTATTTCTAGGATTCCAACCATTCCATATCGTATACGTCGGATTTATCGGATGTAAATCGTCCGTAAGCTCATACTACATGTTTTTTGGAAAGTATTTACACAATTGTGGCATATTAATTATACAACTTAAAAACAACACATGTTTTAAAAAGGCCGCTGTTTTAAACAAAGTGTGATAAACAACCATGGGATCACCTCTTGGTCCTGTACTTGCTAATATTTTTGTAGGTTATCACGAGAAAAATTTATTTCGGAACATTGACCAAGCATTGATGTACCATCGGTACGTTGATGACACTTTCGTGGTCTTTAACAAAGAATCGGAATGTGATATATTTTTGAGGCATTTGAATCAGCTTCACCCGTCGCTCAATTTACTGTGGAAAAGGAACATAACAATTCTCTTACATTCTTCGATGTCTTCGTAAAAAAGTTCAATAAGAAGTTTTTAACGTCAGTCTTTCGGAAAGCCACTTTCACTGGCCAATATATCGCTTGGAATTCATTTTGTCCTAAAAAGCGCAAAACTAATCTAATACGAACGCTTGTTCACAGGGCTCTCATGATTTGTATAGTAAGTCGGAGCTTGAATCTGAATTAGATTCCATACGGAAAATCTTCCAGTTTAACGGATATTCAGATTACATTGTGAAGTCCACCACTAACAAAAAACTAAATGATTTCAGAGCCAATAAATTCATTGGACCAAGTAAATGTCCAGCATATTTACATTTACCATGGATTGGTAAAGTATCTGGTAGATTTGAGAAGCAAATCATGTCGTCTGTTAGTCAATGTTTCATGTGGGAACAACCTAGGATTGTTTTCACCACGAAATCTCTCTTGCCTGCAACACAGAAGGATGTACCACCTGCCACAAAACAAAGTAGTATTATTTACAAATATACGTACCGCTGCGACAGTCGGTATAGGTGGGTCGTACATCACTTCGTTGGCAACAAAGAATTGACCAATATGTGCCCAAGCAGATAAGAAAACCTGACGTCAATGCTATTTCAGACAGCCAATCGCAGACAAATAACCCTTTCTTGCGAGACTATGACCAGACCATGGCATATGTAACTCTGCAAAATCGTATAACGATAACAGATTTTCGATTCTTGCTGGCGGACGTACTCTGTTCCATTTAAAGGTTCTCGAATCGACTATAATAAAACTTGAGCAACCGATTCTTTCTCGACAAAATCACAAAAGGACCCGCTCTATTCTCTCTGTGTATTTCATAGGGATGGTGTGAACGTGAGGTTCACGTTCGCGTTCTGTGTGTGAACCTCAGATATTTAGAGGTTCACGTTCACAAACGAACCTTGGCAGGTTCTGCACTGTGAACCTTTTTCATATACTACAATTTTCACTTCATTATAGCATCTTTGGTTGAAATTTATTGCATTTTAACTGGGGGCCCGGTATATGCATGGCGCTGGCAGCATAAAAATTAACACTAAAAGAGCATGCACCTTGACAATCTCAAACATTTTACTTGCTTTGTTACAATTGTTTGCTCGAAATATCCAGCTTTCTGTTTGCGAATGACTCTCATCCAACCAATCAATGAAATTGATATCGTTGTCTGATGTTAAAAAAATCTAGCCGGCGTACGGGGTCAATCTCTATTTCATATGTTTATTGTATCATAAAAACCAACTCCGTGGATTGGGGTGTTGGCTACTGCTGTTTAACTTGTTAAAGGGGTAATATCGGTAGGGAAACCCGTTTTACACTCAGCTCAATATCAACTTAGCAATACTCGGGTCGCCGAATACATTGTCCGGTCTGACCTTGACCGTTAAGGCGAAAGCTTATATTCTCTTGCAAGTTCTCGTCGAAATAGTGGCAAAACGACGCAAGATATTGATTTTCTGGGATGATTATATCAATTGATTGCCCCAGTTGATACATATGTAGACGTTTAAAACATCAATAGGTATTTCAGCATTGTGGCATTATGTGGCCCGAATCGTCACTAGGTATTGCAAGGCTATCACTTCACTGAAATGTAGGGTTGGGATTAGCAATATGACGTCACGTGACGTCACGAGGTTCACGTTCGGGTTCACACAGAACCTTTCAAAAAGGTTCGCGTTCACACGAACCCGAACCTTTCAGAGGTTCACACCATCCCTGAGTGTTGCGTCTCTGGCTATATATCATAGCCAATTTGTATTGTGCTAATTGCATTATTGCTTAACGCTCTCGTTTTGTGAATTCTCTCGTTGCTGTTTTATACCATTCTTACGTCACACTACCTATTTCATCTTCATATTTCTGATTGCAATCTCCGTATTTACTGACGGACGCTCCCGATGAGTGTCAGCTGAAAAGCTCGGAGTGATTAAATTGCGAATGTGAATGTGTTGTTCGTTGCAACCATTTGTTTAAATGCAACCCTGCGAGTACAGCGTGTGCGGTTACGTTACACCGCTGCGACACAAATGCGTCGGGAGTAGGCTACGAGTCCGACCGATGTCGACTTCGTAACCCCTTCAAGAGTGTTAAGTAGGGCTAGTTTAATCTAGGCTCCTCCTCGCGTCTGCGTAATCGGTGTCTTACGAAAAGTGCGGAGCGAAAGTGGGCCGCGCTATAAGTTGGCATCTGAGGAATTCTCGTCCTGGTGTAAAATGACCATGGATATCGAAATGCCATGAATAATAAATAAACAACGAGTATATAGGCTACCCTGAGTGCAATATATGACAAGATGATTGTCAACAGTAGCAAGTTCCCAATTATCTGAGGTTCTCCTCCCATACGCCGATGTGCTCAGTGCTCACAGCGTCGTAACAAAATAAAATTCCCAAGAACAGTGGTTCTCAACCGGGAGTCAGCGAAGCAATTTCAGGGGGTCTGCGAAACCTCCAACTTTTCATAATGCGTGATAACCTAATTTGTATTTTTTTTTAATTAGAGAAATCACAAAGCAGCAGTTTCATTTCATAACTGCTAAAACTTCTGGACTCACGTAAACAGAATGGCCGTCTGAGATAAAGTATTTTCTGTGCAAACTCACTTTAATCGTCAAATTGCCAATAGCCTACTGATACAAACATATTGCTGTATAGAGATGTTTTGTTGGGGTTTTGGAACAAATTCGCTTGCAAAAAATCCATTTTCTCCTGTGATAACCGCTATTCCAGAATAACTTCAAGATGAGCTGTTAGGTTAGATAGAAATGACTATATATAGGCTGGACATTATATTGGTGCCATATATGTTGCGATCAGACCCAAAGGTGTCCTTGGCAGCGCTATGCGTTAATATTGCATTCGCAACCACTTATCATTGTGGAAATTATTGGATTCTCGGCACTCGTTCATGTCAAATCGACGGCGCGGATTTTCGAGCCAGACACGGAAATGCATTTCAAAAAATGCATATACAGAATTAGCTTTCAAATAATAAAAGTCTTTCCAGTTTCTATATAAATAGTATAATATTATTTTCATGATAGGTCATTTTGTTGCTGTTTATCACTAGCCTACAGTTAATATTTGCACAAGACAGATGACGGTTGAACGATAACAGGGCTAAATTTGAATTAAAACTTGGGGGTCCGCGGAGATCTGTGACGATCCAAAGGGGGTCCACGAAGACAAGAAGGTTGAGAACAACTGCCCTAGAAAGACCGGATGAAAGACAATTTCAAGGACGAGAATGGAAAGTGCGAGAAAGTCTAAAGCAGGAAGATAAATATCGTCATCGAACACCGATACGTTGGAGATTAGGCTGAGGTGAATGCCACATTTCAACATCTTCCTATATATCTGTTCACTGCATCACATTGTACATTGTGTGTATTTATCGGGTAAAAATAATAGAACCACCTGTTATGCCACGCTCAGAATTTGGAATCCTTGATTTTTGTTAAACGTCGACATTGTTCACATTTGCTCGCGACACCCCTGGGCAGTCCAATCGGCACACCGGTTGAGATTGAGAACCACTGCTGTAAGGGGTACGCGATCAGAAAAGTTTAAGCCCCCCTTTCTCTGCAACAAAGTGTAATATTTCAATAACGTTAATTTATTTCCAAGGTTGGCTGCTCGAAACCTCGGTCAGTCAGATCAGTAGTAGCTCAGCGTCGAAAAACAAAAGACTATACGAACGCTGTAGCGTGGCGAGATAGAGTAGTGCGTATTATAATCCACGGCTGCAACGCCAATGGGTCGCTGGTTCGAGTCCGACCGAGGTCGACTCCGGAATTCCTGCCTAAGTGTCGGAGATTTATCTAGGCTCCTCCCCGCCACGTGATCCGCGTAAGCGGTGTCTCATAAAAGCCTAGACGTGGACCGTGCTACCACTCGGCAAATACGGAATCAAAATTAAGGAGTATCGGCCTGGTGTGAAATGACCAATGTCGTCGAAACACCATGAATATCAAACAAACAAACAATATCTATACGAACACTGGTGGAACAACATATAAGTCACGTAGTAAGCGACCCAGGTAGTGACCTAGAAGCTCTACGAAACTGTCATGCTCAGCAGAAAATTATTTTGTATGATGTGTAGTACACATATAGCTGGCATCATTTTCCTTGTGGCCACAAAAATGGTACACATTTGAGCTATTCAAGTCCTTATTATAACATTTATAAGTCATAGTCGAATACTCAAATCGACTCGAAACTAAATTAATTATTCTAATCGGAACCGAATCATCCATGTATCGGATTTAGCCCAGCCAGCCCCTATAGTGATACAGCGATCCAATTCATGCCAATCATTATAGACCCCGACGGCAGAAAAAATGTCCTTCTGGAATAAAAACTCGTCGTATGTCGATCTTATAATGAGAATTCAGAGTGTTAGAGTCATAAATTGACTTTTTTGAGGGACACTCACTCACGGCTATCTTATCGAGTGACGTCTTTTTTGTTTGCATGAGATATACATCTGTTTGTGCTGTTGAATCATTTCTGAGACAATTCATACAGCTCGCGTCAGATTTAATTACGGGAAGCTGTTACTCACACTCGGAAAAGTCGTGGTTACGTTCTTAGGATGCTCGACTGAGGAAACTTGTCGGTGTTTAATACTTTTACTAAATTGAATGTATGTTGACTATTACAATGTATTTTAAGGAGCTGTTATATTATTTATGTCGATATCAGGCAGTTTTAACTCTATTGGTAATCCAGGTACAGTGCTATATATACCGAAGAATGTAAACTTCTAACCTATCGTATGTTTTTCTGCATTCCTAATTTGTCTGTACGGCCTCGTCGGTTGGATACAGCTGCGCAAATTGCAACATTGAAATCAATGTTTCGAGAACACTTCAGGAAACTATTGTGACCAATGTTTGTGGAGATATGTCGACTAGAAAGTTCACTTTTCCTTGACTTAGGTGTGGGAACGTCTATCTTATGCTAAGAGGTGGTGACATAAGGAAATGGATCATTACCAGGCATGATGTCATACAGTAAAGCTGTGTGATTCCGTATTTCAAGGCTGATGAGGATATAATCCTATTCGCGTTATTTGCGTAAAGCTGCCTGTCTGTTACGATCGGGTCTATAGTCGTTCATGGTTGATTTACTTAGGTACTCTCGATGTCGAATAGTAGTCTGGGATATATCTCCCGATAATCGTACATATCAGTTTTTTTCGTGGTAGGTAGAAAATATCATAGTCTGACGCTAAACAGTTAGCTATAGATCTCCATTCCACGACGAGAAATTTTGTGGAAGTATATAATGCAATACCCTATAATTCAGGAAGCTATGCGATCAGCGACAGGTAGTGAACTGCTCGTCATAAATGCCGTGGAAGTCGAGTGACTGTGGTTGTCAGACAAGCGTCTGGTTTGTACCGTGTTGTACTGTACACTAGCTAAGCCTATGCATATAACAAGCTGTAGAAACGAGGCTGGAGGTCAGAATGTCAGCAACTCCTGTAGCGGTATTGCGTGAGAGTAACTTTGGGTGGCTTTATAGAAAATAGACATTGTATACTTTCACACATCTAGTCCTCGTAGATTAGTCAATGTTTTCGTGAGTAACTACAGATCGTTATTCCTTCCATCGACATTTTCACACTGCCTCGGGGTACTCGTCAGTTTTTGTGTCTGCTCAAAATTCGGCGCCACAATATGACAGAATTATGATGCTGAATGGCCGCGGTAACTCGAAAAGATATGTAGGTCGATCTAGCATCATGTATTTCCATACTGATATGGGGCTACAGAGATACACTATTACTGATCTACATATTTTGTCGCGCAGAATCGTCTCCCTGTCTATAGTGCTGTAGATTCGCCAGAAATGAATATGCCAAATTACTAACGTAGGCTACTTTCCCCTGAGAACGCAGAAATGTCAATTCATTCAAATCCCACCCACTGTGATTCGTCCTTTGACGAAAGATCGCCGATCGGGGATTACTGGTAGTGACTTGCCGTTAGAAAAGTATGTACACAACGTAAATTATTATCACTCCGGAGAACTGTGTAATTTGTGCATTAGTAATGATTATGTTATTTGATTTGGGTATCATACACGTATTCATTATCACATAAATTTCTGCGGATGCGCGGAAGCACTCGTATGCGCTTGCAGGTTACTAAACTGCGCGTTATGTATACAATACTTTGATAAGCTTGAGTGCTTATCGTGCCACTCGGGATGGTTCTTTATCGCTTCCGCAGATAACTCGCTTGCGTTGGGCAGTGGCGGGACATGCATGTTGTTTTGAAGATTATGCCTCCCAAGGGAATTGCTATTACGCTATACCTTGTTGTAGGAAAATTGTTCGGTGGCTTCCAGGAGACACAATGCTGTTTGTTTCTCAGTTGTAATCAGCAAATAGAGCGATCATATTCATAATACAACTGTGAGATTTCACAGTACAGTCATTGAACGGGTGTTATTGTGCTTGCGATTTGAATTGTACAATAAGCTGTTGTAATCGATACACAATCTAAATGCCCCTGATTGTAATGAAGCAACCGTCTTTCACGTCTATTACCGCAGTTATCCTAGGTGATTTGTTTCTCTGATAATTATGGAAGAACACAACGAAAATGGTACTCAAAATGATATACGAGAGGCAATGGCGACATTTTCTATTATTGTTTATCCTACTTTGGCAGGTAAGACGTTCTTCACGTATGTAATATAAGCTGTGTGATTACGACCACTTGGCTGTCGTGATACCCTTATAATAAATGAAATTACACTTGTCTTTTGTTCAAACGATGCTCAATTGCCTATGATTCATTAATATATCGCCTGTTCGTAGCAATCACATACCAGTATTCAGGTTTTTGATTGTATAATGTAATGGGTAATTATTTTATCTGGAATATGCCATTTCGGTGCGAGTCCGACACATTGCGTAACTGCTCACTGCTCAGCCTCAGTGCTCAATTACTGTTGCCCTCCATGTAACCGATATCAATGGCTGCGCGAATGTCTTTGATTTCCACCATAATCAAGTGATGCCGTAATTTTATCACTGCGAAATGCGTCACTATACTTTCATTCTGACATGTTAGTAAGTTATTTGCTAACTGTTCCTTCGAAACCGCCACGGGACAAGTGAGTCAAATTCATTGAGTCGAGCTCTCCATTTCAATAGAACACAACCAGCGACATCAATGCTTATTACTTAGGGACGTCACATTGGTTTGCATCTTGCACGTCAGAACCGAAATTGAGTTTCACCAACAGCCAAAGCTAAAATGCTGATCCCGGTCCTGTCATGTATGATGCAAGTGTTCACCTCACAGTACATGGTTGCCAAAACGCTACGGAGAGTCAAAAACATTCGTGTCGGTGACAATTCCGTATGTGCTAATCGTTACATAATCAATTTCTTGTGTTTCAGCCATCGGAATTCTCGCCAACGTCTTTGTTATATTAGTAATCGTCGTTACGGAACGCTCACGATCGAACCGGACTGTTGCAAATACTTTCGTTATGCATCTCGCAATAGCTGACGTCCTTTTTCTTATTACGCTGCCCTTCGATATACCGTCGAATTTGGCGCATGGATTCCCCTTTGATGAAGGCGTGTGTAAATTCAGAGAAGGTATGTCTGTCTATGTTACACACCACGCTCACAGGCGAGACTGCAATAGAAATGCCGGGGTAGCGCGCCATTTTCTGCGGTGCAATGGTGTAGTTCGAGTATTTTCCCAGACGTTGTGAGTAGCGTGACGTCAAATGAGATGAACGACTTCGAATGTCGGATCATTCGAATCGCATACTGTAAACGA
>ATSW01012917.1:0-10928 GCA_000444245.1 Botryllus schlosseri | reverse complement strand
AGCATTGTGTGTCCTGGAACTGAACCAAAAGTGGAATTAGTAAATCTATGAACAGATCGCTGCTCACAGATTTAAATTTCAATCCTGTTCTAAGAATCGGGCCAACCGACTTTCATCTCTATAGTTTTGACAAATTGGTTATTGAGGTCCGCCTGCCTATGAAATCTTGCCACTATATGTTTCTGACGCGTGTACGATATAATCAAAGCAATGTTTGGCTTGTTTTAAATAAGCACTTACGTATATTATCTCCATGTCCTCAGTATATAATCAAATATCAATATTGCGTTTTCGTTTATAATCCCAATTTTATATAGTGCGGCCCGCGAATGGATTCAGATGTTGAAAGCGGCCAGCGAGGTCAAAAGTTTGTCCACCCCTGCACTATAGCACAGACATAGCTTTGGCGCAGGTTTGACAATCACGGTTGTCAAAATCACGTCTCCGTTCCAAGTGACTAGTTATTCAAAATAATTGCTGAAACCCTTGCCGTTCGTAGTGGTGGTGAAAACAGGCCTTGCGTTCGTAGTGGGGTGCTTTCGGCATTAGATTTGAAAACTTTTGGCACAAAACCGCACTTTTAGGGATACCGTAAATAGGTAGTGTACACTAGTGTTGTATATAACAAGTGAATTATGTTGCAAAATAAACTGCACATCTCCAAGACCGATCTGGGTGTAGTGTACTGTGTACTATGATCTCAGAGGTGGTCAAAGTAGTCAATAAAGCTACTTAAGTAGAAGTAGAAAAGCTAAAATGTGCTGAAGTACGAGTACAAGTAGACATTTTAAAAGCATCCTAAAACTACTTCAAGTAGAAGTAGAAGGAGCGACGCTAAAATCTACTCAAGTAAGTAGGTAGTTGTGAGAAGCGGTTGTAAATGCGTTCTCATGGGCTGTAAAAAGCCGGACCTGAGCCCTTCAGACGATACAAACAGTTGGGTTTGACCGCATCGTGGATTGCAAATGATGGTTTCACTTTGGAGAAACGGCTCTTAACTTTTGTTCACCCCAGAGCTCCAATTCAGATAATGTTATGGAATTTTTAATGAAAATTTACTTGTCATTCTACATCTATTCTGCACGAAGCACGTTGAAAATTATGAACTTTCCTCAACTTTTGTGTTAGTTAAATTATTATTGTTGGTACTCCACAATGAAAGTCCCTACATTTATCTGTCTCATTCTCTATCTCTATCTCTCTTTTATTGGAAGAACATAATACTTCTACTTCACAAACTGTAAATAGCGAAAAGTAAGTAAGCAAATAACAAAATATGACAAAGTTGAAGTAGCGAAAAATTAGTTCTACTTGAATGAGCTCCAGAATAAGAGAAAAACTACTTGAGTACCATAAAAAAGTACAAGTACTTCGTTCCCGACCACCTCTGAGTCAGAGTGCTTTCTGATCCGCAACAACATGACGGTTACCAATCAGTGATCTCCAGGAACATATCCAAATTTATGGCGTTTATAATTGGTTTAGGTTTAGGCGCCATCAGGCGCCAATGCGCAATTTTGGATGGGTAGTGGGTACTAATGTGACATTTTGATACCGGCACTGCGCTCTTTATTATCAGACCATACAGTCGAATTTTATCGTGAAATCATGTGAGTATTCAAGTGAAACAGCAGCAAGTCAGCGAATATTGCATCGCCTTTATAGTTATACCAAATACCCAATGGTTTGATATTCAATATTGGTGCACTAGCGCCAATCAATTTATTGTAGTATAGAACGGGGTGGGCAAACTTTTGAGCTCGCGGGCCGCGTTCAACATCTAAATCCATTCGCGGGCCGCACTAAATCAGGGATATCTAGAACTCTAGAAGTTCTAGATATCCCTGACTATATAAAATTGGGATTATAAACCAAAACTAAATATTGGTATTTGATTATACAGTGACGACATGGAGATAATATATATGCTTATTTAGAACAAAACAAACATTGCTATTGATGATATAGTAAACGCGTCAAAAACAGTGGCAAGATTTCATAGGCTGGTGTAGCTCGATAACCAATTTTTCAAAACTATAGAGATGATTGTCAGTTGTCCCGTGTCCCCCCTTATCGTCATGTCACTAATCGCAACCAGGAAGCTAGCAAGCCTAACGAATAGTTTGATGGCATGGAAGGTTACGACTGTTTCAAATATGAAATTCAGATTAAATA
The DNA here is from genome assembly GCA_000444245.1 of Botryllus schlosseri. Taxonomy (NCBI): domain Eukaryota; kingdom Metazoa; phylum Chordata; class Ascidiacea; order Stolidobranchia; family Styelidae; genus Botryllus; species Botryllus schlosseri. The sequence goes on along the minus strand of ATSW01012917.1, from coordinate 8,753 downwards.
CAGAGTAATAATTGGATGTAAATCGCGCAATGCGCAAAATTTTTTTTCAATTGAGACAAGTTTCGCGCCTCCCTTCAGATGCTTTCACGCCCCTCCGTTTGAGAACCACCGCCTTAGAATTATCATGGTGAAATATACTAAGAAGAAGTTTAATCAAGTCCCTGCATTAATTCGATTTTTGGTACGTATTTTATCAATATTTTAATAAGTTTCTTTAGACTCTCGCGAGCCGCACAGAAAGGTGTTGCGGGCCGCATGCTGTCCGCGGGCCGTAGTTTGCCCACCCCTGGTATAGAAGGTTCGCATTGAAACGAATCGAATAAAATTAGAATTTGCGCCACTGAGAATCTGTTGTTGCATCAATATTGGAGAACGTCATTCAGCGCTGTGTAAATAACTATTTAAACTACACATTCACGAGTGACATTTTGGGACAATTCGGAAGCACAAGTTTATCTAGCAGACACGGATTAACACACGTAACAGATGATTACAAACGTGAAAGCGCGCATGCAATCAGTTGCAGAGATGCCACTCCTGGGTTTTTCCACCCAGATCTGGGTTTTTCGAGCATCACCTGGGTTTCTGGGTTTTTGTGCTTGAAATCTGGGTTTTTTTCAACATCATGTTTGTCAGGTCAATTTTACGGCGCAAAATTGATTATTAGCTTAGTAAGATCTTATAATGTCGACGGATTCCACTGTGATTGAAACGGCAGAGTCTAAAGAGACCCGTTTACCAATAAAATGAGAGGTCTTGGGCTTGATGCGATAGAGCTTCATTGATTACTGAAAATAGGTCGCAGAAAGTCATGTTCACAGGGCAACTCTGGAGCAGTTGTTTGACATTTCAAAATGATTTAGGACTTGAATGCCAGCGCTGCAACAAATTCGTTGTGTGTCAGTAAATAGCATGTAACTGCTGTAAAGTATGCAATTATTGCTCATGAAAAGACCAAATGTTGATCTAACTAATTTACCATGTTGACATCAAAGTATATTCACTTTCAACAGGGACACTCAAAGAGAGACAGTTTGGGCAACCGGGCCAGTTATTCAGAGGGAGAGGGGTTTGTTAAATTCAAATGTACTCTTAATTTCATGATTTGGTAGTTTCTTTTTCGACTAAACATCCCAGATAAAAGTGTTTGTCCCAGGTTTAATGAACCGAAAGCTATTTTCAATCTATCTGGCCAGATCGCAGTCACTGGAACTACCCTAAAATCATCCTAACGATGGAGGGGGGTTAGGATTGTTACTAACATGACAAATATATAATACACTACGTATTGACCCCCCCCCCATACCGAATGCCTGGTAGCAATGTGTCGAGAGGAAAACATCATATTTCGATGGATTTGCTCGTTTAACTGAGCAACATGTATAGTATGAAAATGAACTGTTGGTATTTCAATGGCTAAAACTTCTTCTACGTCCGTATAACTGTCATTGATGACTCTCAGTCACTGTTTTACAGCTATATCATAGAAATTTGAGTGAAATATAGAATCTGGGTTTTTTTAACGTCCAAATCTGGGTTTTTCCAAAATATCTCAGTGGCATCTCTGATCAGTTGGTCTGATGCGTCCAACACAATGGGTCTGACGTCGCATCGACCTGCTCGCATCGCGGCAAATGCTTTCTGATTATATCGGCTGTATTGCTGCATTTCTCGAATACCTTCGCAAACGCTTATTGAAGCAACGATTTTGCGCAGGAATGAATTTCAATTTATCAGGCATACACAGCAATTACATTGAGTACCTGTGCTACACCCAACAAATTGCAAATTCATAAATTCAATTTGCAGTCCTTGCTGTAACACAGTTTTATGAATCTAACCTGGATATATGCAGCTCTTCCCACATTCATTATCACAGACACACCTTTTTCTTGCACCGCGGCAGTCAACGTCTGTGGTGCAAGATTTTCGGCAAGCGTAGCGATTAGAGTTTGCTATAAATACGTCCCTGCGGCACGTTCTTCTGGCCCCTGCAACATCACATTGTGCGCTTATATTAATATAACTTGGTGGTTTATGGTAGACGCTATCAGTTAACGATAACGACGTGTGAGCAAGTGAGCATATCGAGTGTAAAGGAATAAAAGGATAACCTATTATCTATCGGCACAACACAGTGACGACAATATAACTTTACTCAGCAAAACCTAAACCATTGGAACCTACCGCAATCAATTTCGTCAACCCCTCTTCGGCAATCACGGACACCGTTGCAGACTTTGGCAACAGAGATGCATGCCCCATCGCCACACGGAAACCGGCCAACGGTACCACAAGGATGCTGCGCCCAGCCTGCAAGTCAAGGCGGGCCCATTCAATTGTCGTTGGCATAGAGCAGGTATCATTCAGTCGGATACGCAACAGCGAGAAATAGGACGATCGTTCCTGCGTGACAGCGTCTACCGCGCTACCAGAGTGGCCATTGCCAAAAGCAAAACGATAAGGGGAATCAAATGATGCTTACCAGCATGACTTTGCAACGTTGATATGAGCAAATAGGCGAATAGCTTGATGGAGCTTGTATGCTGATTTGTCGTTATTCCAAAGCAATCCCGGTACAGTACTAGCTTCATTTCTTTAAAGTTAAATGACTGCTGATTTCTAGTGACGAGATAGCGTAGTGGTATATTCCACAACTACAACACCAATGGGTTGTGGGTTCGAGTCAGACCGAGGTCGACTCCAGAATTCCTGCCCAAGTGTTGGAGGTTTATCTAGGCTCCTCCTCGCCGTATCATCCGTGTAAGTGGTGTCTCATAAAAAGCCTAAAAGTTGGTCGTGCTACAAGTCGGCAGTTACGGAATAGAAATTAGGAAATTGGCCTGGTGTAAATGACCATGACCATAGTAGTCGACAAACACCATGAATACCTCAAACAAAAACAAACTACTGATTTCTGCAGCAGCCGGTATTCGTTCGTTTGCCTGCGGTATACTCACGACTAGATCTCCCTATTGTATGCTGTACTGCCGCTCAACTGGTCAGAGTGCATAAGCGCGTATTTTATCAATCCTATTTACCGGGCCACCTAGCTCCGATGGTAACTTTTATGGCCGGAAATATACAATCGTATTTGTTCACGATGGGGCTCTGTGTCGAAGGATCGACCTTAAATTGGACAGCCTCTTCATAAGGCATTGTGATCATATTCGCAACAAAAGATAAACAGAATCGTATAAATTACCATTATGTATCAGATTTATATGCATTTAATTGATAAATTCCCTATTGCCAACGTACTGATATTAGCTGCTTCGTACAGTAGCCTAGCACACATTTCTTGTCTCCTCTGGTCACGTACTACGGTTAGTCATTATACGGAAGAAAGCATGCGTTCAGCTTGTCGAAGATAGCAAATGACTCTCATATAGCATAAGTATATACTACAAACAAAACCACTCGGATAATTGGTGCAAGTATACAGGAAACCTACTCGAGTAACATGACAAACAGTGCTATTGTAGAATAGGCCGTATTATAGGGTTACCAAATTTTGAGATACGAAAACGAGTACACTTTTTACCAGGGTTGTATAATGACTCGAGTCACGATTTTCTGACGACTCGACTTGACTCGAGTCATTTTTTCAAAACGAAATGACTCGACTCGAGTCAATCTGTGTATTGACTCGACTTGGACTCGAGTCATTGCGCATGACTCGAACCAAGTCATTGACTCTGGACTCAGACGGCCAAGACCGACATTTCATTGTAATTCCGAAGCCAACACACTATTGGGATTTCGTCTGTTGGTACTGGTACTTGAATATGCGACCAGAAACTGCTAAAAGTGAGGAAAATTGGTATATTATAAATGCGAAACATTCGATATCACCAAACAGAGTTATAAAAAGTGGGTTTACCAAGACTTTCACTGGAAACTGAGCAGTCTACACAATGACTTGGACTCGAGTCATAATTCCATGACTCGGACTCGACCCTCTGCTCGCTGACTTGGACTTGACTCGGTGGTGAATTGAAATGACTCGACTTGACTTGAGTCAAAACTATAAAAGTGAGATTGACTTGTGACTCGGAGCCAATTGTGACTTGGTTACAACCCTGCTTTTTACACGTTACAAAATTAACAATGGCAGACGGGTTAACTTGAAACTTTTGCGGCAAATGCTATTGGGTTGACTAAAAAAATGTCATTTTTCGGCCAGATCCCAGAAAGACCCATTCCCAGGTATGATCGGTTAGCGTGGTTGTAGCGGTCGCTGCAACGACTTGTTGCAAGACACGCTGGTATAGTGCTCGATTGGAGTCGACGCGACGGTGTCCTCTTTTTACATTTCCAAAATATGGTAAGCCTACTGTATGTGTATACGACTCTGTGACTTAAGAGCGAGCACGCCCGCTACAATGGCGATCTCCCAAAGCACGTGCTTCGCCGACTACTTTATCGATATAAGATTAAGGTCTGGGGAAATGAGGTTGGGAGAGGGTTGCGCGGGAAGATTACTGGCACCCTGCTGGGACAGATCTTACAGTGGTGACCTGTTAAGACGTCAACCTTGTTTTACCACATTTTCTCGCGGCACGTCTGATGAGCAGTCCGATTGGCACACTAGTATGTCGCGGCACACCAGTTGTGAACCACTGCAATAACCCCAATGGACACACCAGGTTCAACACGAACAAAAGTGGCTTTCACCCAAAAACCCAGTGACCAACGAGCAAGATCCATTCCGGTGCCAATTTCAAACCCGAGAAATTGTACAGGGTTCCCGAAGAAAGAGCATACTGATAGAGCAAAAAGCGTGATCACACTACAGTTTGAATAGTCCCCTCTCAACCTGCTTTATTATACCAACTAGCTACCTGCAAGTCGAGTGATGCTTCACATCCAGCTTTCGCGCACAGTGCGTTGCTCGACTCACAAGTTTGCTCCAGTGTATCATTCGACCATGATAAACATAGTACAACTTGGACTTTCGATAAGCGATACAACGGTATTGCATATGCTTGAACGCCATTTGTCATTAAATTGAAATCTGCTTTTTATGATTCACACGATACGCAAAACGAGAAATTAATTGCAACTAAAACTGTCCAACGCCGGCTTCCATTTATCTTTTCCCTTGCACGTTATCGTCTTTCTTATCTTCTTGTTCTTTTCACACGCCAACTCATATTTATCCCCAAGTTTGGCTGATATCTCTTCCTTTTTTCGGTGTTTCCTTACGAACACGCCGCCATTTAAATCCAAAGACGGAAATAGCAAGCATCCGGACTCTGTGCAAAACCGAATTTCAACTGTGCGCGTCGCATGTCATTTGGTAATATGCCTTACACCTTTTTATCCCGCACAGTCACTTAATTTTAGATAAGTGGTTCTCAAGCGACGGTTCGTGCACTGCTGCCGGTCCGCAGCAATTTCCCTGCCAGCCCGTCGTATATATAGGAATTTTATTCTGTTTATGGTCCTGGAACCCCCCAAAATCAGCCTAGAAGTTTGCATTGTGATCGAGTTTTGGCATCGTGACGTACCAATTCTGTCTGGCAAAACGAGACTGAAGCCGAGAAGAGCCAGACAGTCATGTTACGTCACAATGCCAAAACTAGATCACAATGCAAATTTCTAGGCTGATTGTGGGGGGTTCCAGTACCATGAACAGAATCAAATCTATATTTTCGTAATCAGGACAACAGCAGCTTTCAATTGATGCCCGTTTTATCGAGTTTAGCGCTCGGCAAGGTGGTCAAAAATGCCCGTAAAGTTGCCTCTAGTCAAATGGAAAGTATGATACAACCCAAATGCAGTGAGCCGTTCAGTCCACACCATATAGGACACTAATCATTCTCTAACAACCACGTGACTGTTATATGGTGACTAAACAATCGCCGGAGAGCGCACTGCTGAAATACTTGCCTTCACACTTCGATGGTTGGTTCGACCAAGTTCCGTCTTCTCGACATGTTATATATGAATCACCAGTGGGATGATAAAAGGGGTCGCACTTGAATGATATTCTGGTTCCCACGTGAAATGGAGGTTTGTGCTCGGCAGGATCCACAATAATTGCTCCATGCGTTGGAGCTTGTACGTCTGGGCAGGTAGCTTCAACTAAAACGGTACAATCATGAAAAGAAATCGCAGCTACCAACAGAAGCGGAGTCAGCGTGTGCATTAATTTTGGTAGCAGTAACTAGATGTCACTATTACAAAAGAAAATTGGAGAGGGCATTGGTGCTTTTCACCTGGCCGTTTGGCTGCCTGCCTGGCCACCAACAGAATACAGCGTCAATATCCCTAACTATTATGTATACACTCATATGAGAGGCATGGCATATTCTGAGGAGCAGATTATGATGGATTTTCCACCTCCTGGTCGAGACGATTAGATGACTCACGAGTAACTTCAGAGCATAGGTGGTCATACGTAAAAACTAGGATCGGTACCAATGGAGAATTTTCATACGCAGGTACCCAATACCCTTAGAAAACCAGTCTGTTAAAGAAGTGTAAGTCAATGTGGTGTCTGCAGTTGCTAAGACTCTTCCCATGCCACAGCACAAGGGATTTCTGATTCCGTGCACATCACTTATTCATAGGTATTTAAAATCACTGAGCAATTTCCATCAAATTTGTACTCCTCTCAAGTCAATGCCTTATTATTGCCGGATTCATATGTATTTGCGTTACACGGTAATGCAAATTATGTACATAAATGGAGTTCGTCTATATCCATAACTGTTTGGAATTGACTATTTTAATTAAAAGTTGGTTAATTAAGGCTCTTAGTTGTATTGAATTGGCGCCGGTTCCAATTGAATGACTTGCCAGCATACGGTCCAGCATCCACAAAGATAGCACCACAGGTGGTAAAAGTAGTCAAGGAAGCTACTCAAGTAGACGTAGATGTAACTAAGAAGTAATGGTTGCGGAAGCAGCCCAAAACCACCCAAGTCATTGTGGAAAGAAGTCATATTTTGCTCTCCAAGGCCATAAAATGCTTTAAATATACATACACAGACGGTACAGAGAGGCGGGTTCGTGCTGCTATAACACAGTAGGTACAAATATTCAACATCATGGAAAAAATCAGGCCGCACAAAAAAAGTGGTCCTTGGCTTTTTTTCACCCCTGCACTTCTTTTCAGAAAATGTCATGTTATTACGCCCTCCACCGTACTATAGGGCGATGGGCAATACAGAGAAATTTGATTGGAGACGACGAAGTTAACTAAAAATATGGCAGTTTCTAGAAATACATTTACATGTTATTGTACTTCTATAAAATTTAGCCAATACTGCACTTGATCTATTACATGCATGTGCGCCCAATTTAATAGAAGAAATCAATGCAATATATCGCACACAAAAATAAATAGTTTGCAAATAAAAACTATCCTGGTATACATGAGTGTCATAGTTTTATAATAGAAGACATATTTGAAATAACAGTTTTAGCTAGCAAGAATACCGTGTCCGTGGATATGAATTTTTATATAAAGTTAGAAAATGTGATAACAAACAGTCATTGGACTGACTTCCCTTACCACATTTATTAGGCACAGACGAGGTCCACTTCCCTTCCTGACATCCAAGAACGAAAGTGAGCCTTTTATTATTATCTTTTTGACATTTCAAGATCACAGAGTATCCCGACTCCAACCTGACTGGAAAACTTCGAACCGGATTGACATCATCGTAAAAAACATCGAAAATATCCGTGTCGATTGTCTCCAGTTTGCACAACTCTTTCTCAACTGCGGATAAAATATCAAATGTGAGTAAATCGCACACAGATCAGACTGTAGAAGGGCCATCTCGAATCAGGCGCTTTGATTATCGAAAAAGGTCTTACTGGAATGGGTCAAATATGTTTGCCAGTTCGATTTGTTGCAGTGAGTGTGAATCTTATTCTGAATTCTATCGTGCATTCAATAAAGTGAGATGTGTTAACGTAAGTCCAGATGGCGTATATTACAGTAAATAATGATGCTTTGTTGCCATATTGCCAATAGCCTACTGATACAAACATATTGCTGTTTAGAGATGTATTGTTGGGGTTTGTGGAAAAAAAAGTCTTAGTAGTTAGGTCTATCAGGGTGACTTCGAAATGTTCGCAAAAATCCATCAACTCCTGCGATATACAGAAGCACTGTTGCAGAATAGCTTCAAGAGGAGCTGCTATATAGAAATGACTAGGCTGGACGACGAACGTTATATGTTCATTAAAAAGTCCGTTTCTCAATTTTGCTGCCATATACGCTATGATCATGCTCATGCTCAAAGGTGTCGTCGGAAGCGTTACTCGTTATTATGACATTCGCCACTTATATCTACCTTTCGGTGCTCGTTCAAAACAAATTGAATGCGCAGATATTCAAGATGAACAAGTAGCCTATTTCAAGAAATGCAGCTGCAGAATTCGCTTTGAGTTAACAAAAGTCTCTCAATTTCAACATAAATAGTACCGGTATGCTGTTATTTTCATGAAAAGGTACTTCGTTGCTGTTGATCACTAGTATACAGTTAATATTTGCCCAAGACAGATGACGATTGCAGGAAAATTGAGCTAAATTTGAACTTGAACTGCGGGGGTCTGCGATGGTCCAAACGGAGCCCACAAAGACAAAAAGGTCGAGAACTAGTAAGTATACCCATATCGAATCGCCAATATTTTTAACAGTACCAATAACAAAATTTTACCTTTATCGCATAATACTCCAAACCAGCCAGGCCTGCAGAAACAAATAAATCCAAGTTCCTTGCCACTGTCAG
>ATSW01012914.1:0-11495 GCA_000444245.1 Botryllus schlosseri | reverse complement strand
GTTCAGAACAACTTTATTAGCGTGTTTGCATTCCGAACAAGATAGTACGAGGTAAAGTAACGATAATGTGGTTCTGAGCAGAACGTGTTAAAGCCAAGGTTCTTAATAAGTCGCTTCGATGGCAGGAGTGTGGAGACAGGAAAGCTGTGGTTGGCCGTTCGGCATCTCACTTATCTGTTCATTACATCGCATTGTACATTATGTCATGTGTGTGTCTTGCGCAAGCTATGAAAATATAATCTGTCCATTGATTGAAAGAAATAAAGTTTATGAACTAAGGAGTTAAATCTACGCTGTAAGTTTCAATTTGGACAATAATCCTAATAATTTTTGCGATTTTAAATGTCATTAGTGTCGTACTAACGATACACCGATGCAAGATTGTTACTGATACCGGACGTTGTGCCGATCAGATGTTTCGGAATTATGATTGCCGTAGTTGGTGAATGCGTGTAGGTAGGTGTGAGCCGATGATGCTTTTATGGTCTGTCTGTCCAGCATCTGTGCAGAGTGCATAGAAAGACTCAAAGTTATGGAGAAATATGGTATTTGCTTGTAAGGTCAAGTCATATATGCTATGTATAATATGCCTTCTGAATTTAAGAAACAATGACTTTAATCGAAGTGGCTTAGAACGCCGAAGCAGCCCCTTCGAGCATACTCAATCTGGAAGCATTTTGTAAAATGTCACTCTAAAGCAGCGCATTATATGGCCAAACATCTGCGACCCGAAGAGAAAGATTGTTTGCCCCGTTAAGAAGTGTCATGTTTGAATGGCGTACCGGCCGCGTCATTGGTTTTTGATTTAGCATATGATATGGTCAAGATATATAAAGAGTTAGACACCAAAATCGCAAAAATATCTATTTCCTACGTGCTACCAAACCGATATTTTTTTTATCGCGCTGCGCGTGATTTGCTTCAATCTCATAATCATTGCTCTGTGTATTGTCCAGATTTATAATTTGGAGAGGTATAGGCTATCTCAACAGTGATAACCTTACATGTCATCAAACTATGCGTGGGGATTGCAAACCTTCTGGTCGCTATTTTTAATATATTTTGATATGACGATAAGGGTGGCACGAAATTTTTCTCTATCATCAAGGGGCGTGTCCGAAAAGTTTCTGAGAACCACTGCTACAATCTCATCTAAGATGCAGGTTTCATGCTTCCTTCACACTAGATAGGGGTTTCGAACTAGGTATTGTATATTGCTATTCTTGCAGCACACTACTATCTGGGAATGTGGTTCTATACCGTTTTTGAGAGTGCTGAGAGCCAATTGTACAGAAGAAAATGACATGCTTTGGAGCTTTCTGGCCAAAATGATTAACTAAATATCCTTGCATTCGAGAACTACAGAATGTAATTGCCAGTATTTTCTTTTCGTACCATAAATATTGAGTCTGTTTATTGTTCTGACCCACAACCACAATACCTACATTTATATAGGTTGCAATATTTTGAGAATATTGTACACTATACAATATGCATGTTAAATGTTAAGAACTGGGCGCGGTCTTCCAGCTGTATTACCGAACTAAATTTAATGTGAGCATGAGCTTGAGCAAACAACAGCGTAGGTTTGTACCAAATTTTCAGTTGATTTACTAATCGCACGGTGAAGAAATATAACGAAGCCCGATACAACTTCCGCATCTTATCGCCAATCACGGAGGTTGAATCAAGATGTGCACATTGGGTTCGAACCCGGTAGGTATTTGCCTGTACCCAACAGTTGTAATAATAGCCTTGATTTCATCGCGAAAATAGCATTACAATTATTTGATTGTAAATTAGCAGAGACGTCATCGGACGAGATTCGAGCGCGAAATATTTCCAATAGTCAAGCCCAAACCCTGCCTTCGGCGTCTGTCCCCACGTGTTTAGCACAACCCCTAAAATATTGGGGGCAACAGACCGTGAAAATTTCAGAAAGGTTGCGCTATGAGAAAAAAGGATTAAGGGCCACTGGTCTGGTATAAGACGATGAAGCTATCATGGAACCGCGAGGTTATCGAGTCAGCACCATCATTTTCCCTCCTCACGCTTTCACTGGGTGCGCCAAGCTATTTATGGCTATATTACTGGATCATTACGTTGCAAGCTATGGTTCGCGAAGGTGCTGATAGACCTTTTTTAGAGGTCAGCGAGCCACGGAACACTTTCAAATCGAAAGTTGAGCCGCGACCACAAAAAAGGTTGGAAATCACTGATCTATATATAAATTCTATCATGAGATCAACTCGCGTATCGTTATGGTTTAATTACTAACAACAGCTGAAATGTGGGTTTCACCGATGTATTTCAATTTGGGAATGATGAAACGTACACAAATCGAATAAATGGTCCGTATAAAGTTGCTTTATCGTAACCTATAGCCTCGATAGGATTAGGACAGTGGTTCTCAACCGCCGGTGCCGGTCCGCGACGACATTCCTGCCGGTCCGCGAGGAATATTTCAATTTTATACATTAATTTCAAGATGCAATGTTGAAGGCTTGTCCTTTGATAAAATAAATAAAACATCTAATTTTAAACTGATTCAAAACTTCGTGAGGTAACATTAGGGCTAGAAACATGTTCGATTTGACTTAAAGTACAAGACGTTTCCTTTACGACATGCGAGCGACAAATACAGAACAGATACGAGCTCACTCATCGCTAAGCAGCGCAGTTTGATCATTGGTTTTCGATTCATTTATTTGATGCAGGACCGTAACTGGGGCACCCCAAACCGCCCAATTGGAGAGGGGCCGAGCTTGAAAAGGGCCCAAAATTATTTCGCAAATGAATATAAATCACAGCGTTTTATTTGAAACTTACCCCAACATTTTTCAATTTCTTTTCGGCTTTGCACGATTTAGTGTCCCTAAATGTCTTGCTTATTGGGCGCCCTTCTCCGAGAGATACGCATGATTTATAGGCATTTCAGCTTCAGCCATTGCCGCACCACGAGGCATCCACACATAATGAAGTTTAGGTAAACATATGGGACTCCGAAAATTGGGCCTAAAATTCGACCGCGAGAAAAGCGTGTCGTGAATGATCGAAAATTGTCGCCATTGTCGCAATAAGCGGTGTCCGGACAATACCGAGAAAACCATTACCGAGAATGCCATTACCGAGAATGGACACCACCGAGAATGGACATCACCGAGAATGGACACCACGGAGAATGGACATTACCGAGAATGGACACCACCGAGAATGGACATTACCGAGAATGCAATATATGCAATGCAGGCATGTTATGCATATGCACAGGTCGTGTGAGTGCATCACGGCGTTGCCACATTCGGTATCGATGCTCAGGTATAAATTTCTCGACAATGTCAGTCCCAGTAAGCTATATTCTTGACATTCGCCATTCTCGGTAATGTCCTTTCTCGGTGGTGTCCATTCTCGGTAATGACCATTCTCGGTAATGTCCGTTCTCGATAATGTCCATTCTCGGTAATGGCCTTCTCGGTAATGTCCATTCTCGGTAATGGTTTTCTCGGTATTGGTATAGAACCGTAGCCACCAGCCAGATTACAATGTCGGCCTACCGCAGTGGTTACTTTTTAGCCCGCGACTCAAATCTTACTTTTAGTGGCATCGCGCGACCGAAGCCTAACACGTAGTATACTACGTTTTTACGGGCATATATGACAATACGCAGGCAGCAGCTATATGAAACATGTCTGGCACTCGCGAATGCGAATTGGATTACATTATTTTCCCCTGCGGGTCACATTGTTACTGCTGTGGAAGTTGCCGACCATTTTCGCGACCGGGCATATCAATATCGAAGGTTTTGGTCAACCAGCCACGGTCAATTTTGTTCCAGGTTTTGTGCCGGCGATCTTTCTGGCAACGCACTTTTACTTCATGCCCAGCGGTATGCTGGCCAAAACACGTCATTCATCTTTGCTGGCGCGGGATCGGTTGGACTTGAAATATCTTTGTGTCATAGTCCCGCAACCCCTCGTTGCACATCCCTACACTAAACCATCCCAATGGTCTTTCCCAGATAGACCAATGTCGTACAAATCTACAAATTTATTTTTCATCGAATTATCATGAATCCAAACCCATTGGTGTATTGCAAAAGTCGGCACATTTTCATGATCAAGCCATATTGTAGTAACGACTTTTCTACGCGTCTCGCTTATTGCCTTTCATAACCTTGACAGTGATGTCGGATATGGACAAAACTAACCACAGGAAATCGCGCGAAGCGCGACGCAATTTGTTTGCTGCGAGAAATTCAACAAATATTACATACACGAACACGACCCAAAATTATACCCTTCGCGACGCATACTTAGTAACCCCCGGCCTAGTCTGAGAATTCCTATCAAGTCTAAAATCTGCAAATGCAGAGTGATCACTGTAATGATAATGAACTCACGCACAAACTCTCGTGGTAAATGTCCATCATTCTGCTTCTGTCCAAGATAAGCAGGTGAGAATGAACGTCATGAGTTCGAGTGATAAGGAATTATATCAAACAATACAGGATCGATAAGGAAATATAGCCAGCGAAGCTTCGGATCATATGGTGCCGGCAGTCAGGCCAGTCACAAATCATGCCACAGGCACATCTTTGATTATGCTGCGCACCACGTGTCGGCATTTTATGACCGTGAGGAAGCAGTATATTATTTATTGATTTGAAGTCAATTGTCAGATACTGGACCGTTACTCTCATATGACCTTCTCGGTAATGATTCCGAACGATTTTTTCTTGCTATTGATGCTTTAATTTCGGATCTCTGTCTGATAATAAAACCACATGCCCATGTTATAACCGAATGAAATTACCATCTCTGGCTTTGTTATCGATTTACAATCGTTCCTTCGGCTGAGTTCAGTCAGAAGTCATGCCATAGATTGAACACCTGGATTTAGTGCACTCCTTTCGCCGCTAAGGAGGGATTGTAAACCTTGCTGAACCAAATCGTCTAAATCTAATACGGATGCCAATTACAGTGCGATTGTCAAACGTCGATTAGCAAAATTGCGATTGTATAGGCATTTCGACAAATGTGAACATAATCGAGCGTATCACAGCAATATCCAAACGTAACGCCGATGTCGGAATGAAAAGGAATAATATAATTGAAATAATCGAGCCAGCTGTTATTCAACGCATAGGCCCTGCTTCGTACGGGGCCTTACGATGTCCCATTGTCGGTATAGCTCTGTAGTCTGTATTCAGTTACGTAACATTTTGTCAGGGTTACCATACGTCCTCCTTATTCAAGAAATCGAAAAGGTCCTCTAAGCCGCCTAAATGTCTTTTTTTTGGCAATTCGTCCTCCTGCATAGCTTTGAGAGCCAGGCGATTGTACACTGTACAGCAGGGGTCACCAACCTTTTTGCAACCAAGGGCTACTTTTGGGTACTGATTGAAGCGACGGGCTACCATCTACTCCCGCCGTTCACCCGTGTCAGACGGAATTTCCGCTTTGATATTCATAACATTGGGCAGGTATCGCATAGCGGTAAGAGTTTTAAGAGATTCTTTTAATCCAAAACATCTCATTTCAACCAGCTAGCCACAAAGACAGTTTAAGAAATCACGAATTACTTCGCACCGTGTTTATATAAATTATTATATAACAACTGTAAGCTCAGATTTTAAAATAAATCACGTCATACGTTAGACTGGACATCGTGTTATCTGTTTCTATACCAGTCAGTTAGAGGCTGGCATTGAATGCTATCAACTAGTGCGCTGTACTGTGGTATGTAACTTACACTGCCACTCTGAGTGAGTGTTGCAGATGTGCAATGCGCATTAGTGAGGCGTGCTCTGTGTTTGTTTTTTGATCAATGTCGTGTCCGCAAAGGCTGATACACAACGATAAGTTGAACCAAACACGCTTGCAACCTTAATCGCTGCTGCGCAAGTGCGCACTGCGCAGTGCGCATTCACCACTGTACTCGTCCGTGTCAACAAGGCACCAAAAGTTTGCTGCAGCCTTGTGGGCTTTGAGGTGGAGGTTATTTTGCAGTGGTACATTTTCAATCTCGGACTGTTTAGCATCCAGACATGACAGATTTCATTATACCTGACAGCAGCATCGATTACAGAAAGTTAGAAACATGGTACTATGAACTGCGTTGAGTGTAAGAGAGACAAGCTGTGTCAAAAGATGCAATACGTAGGCCTAATGGGCATACCGCATCTGCTAGTACGTAAGCACTATCTTCTACCGGATAGTAATGTTGTTTACTACTTTGGCATTGTCCGGGACGTCGGGCTACCGTAACTGAGCCCCCCACCATTTCAAGAAGACCGTGGATGGCATACCGTCATATCGCATGTATGGGCTGTAGCCTACGCCGTATTCTACGTCTTCGATCTCTTGTTATTTTATTACATGTTGTTATATTACTAATTTTAATTGGGGATATTTTATATCATCATTTCAAGTGTTTATATATATGTATTGTCATTTCTAAGTCACATGTTATAGTTTGATTTAAACAAGAATAGCTGAATCAGTCAATTTAAATATTTAAAAGCTCACTGGTGATAATCTGACGAATATTGACAAATGCTGCTATTCGATCTATTTTTAGAGCAGGCTTGCGGGCCACTCATCTGATGATGACCCCTGCTGTACAGTATGTACACCGACAACTACAAAATGCCATAAATGACGCGAAATCTGGATTTCGACGGCAAGGTTGACTAAAAAAAGGTTAACGCCAACAGATTTTACGTGGAAGCGGGTCATTCGGGGGTCGTGTTGGGAAAATGGCCTTTGTTCGTCAATCCAAGAATATTTCCCGTAAAAGTGCCGTTTTCTCGCCCGCCATTATATCTTTTGTAACCTGTAAAAAGGGCCCTCTTTCTAGGATCTCAAAACATGGCGACCCTACATTTTGTGACCTTGGAAAACACTCCTAAATGAAAGTAGTATTTCACACAGCTTGAATGCTTCAAATATAACTTTCACTCGAATGTCTATCTAGTTCAATTATGGATAGTTCGATAGTTGAACCGAATATGAAGTCATTAGGTATTCATTCGGGTCCTGCTACATACAGAGTATTTCGAATAACTGGTTTACGTTCATCATCATAAGTGTTGTTCATCACAGCGCATCGTGCCTTGTGCATTGCATTGTAATTAGGGCTGCATTTAAAACAAATAATTGTTTAAAACACATTGTTTAAAACATGTTTTAAACAGTGTCTAAAACAAAGGCCTTTTTAAAGAAAACATTTTTTTCAAAGTTGTATAATCATGCCATAATTGTTTAAATACTTACCAAAATACATGTTGTATGAGCCTACGGACGATTACCACCCGATATAGCCGACGTATACGATATGGGATGGTTGGAACCTTCAAAATAGTTGGTTAAACAGCTGTAGTACGAAGATATCCCGTCATAAAGGAGCTATATCTACTATATATAGGGATGGTGTGAACCTCTGAAAGGTGTAGGTTCGTGTGAACGTGAACCTTTTTGAAAGGTTCTGTGTGAACGCGAACGTGAACCTCATGACGTCACGTGACGTCTTATTGTCAATTCCAACCCTACATTTCAGTGAAGTGATAGCCTGTATTAATGTACCGTACACGATACCTAGCGACGACTCGCGCCACAATGCGGAAGTGCATATTGACGTTTTAAACGTCGCCAAATGTATCAACTGGGGCAATCAAACGATATATTAATTTCAAGAAGCTCTTCAGATATAATAATTCCTTAAAATCAATATCTTCCGTCGCTTGCCAACAATTTCGACAGGACTTGCAAGGGAATATAAGCTTACGCTTTACCGGTCTAGGCCAGACCGGACAATGTGTTCGGCGTCTTAGTATTATTATTATTATTATTATTGGTTAAAAGATGAGTGACGCTTTTCGCCTGTAAGGCCAGGTGCGTCACGGACTAGAATGAGCGATTTACCAAAATATGGTCATTAACCGATTTACAAGTAAGTACCACAAGATATAACAAATTCTGCAACATGGGATAACATTTCGGGGATGATCAGTAGATTTTCGAGTGTTGCAGTGATTTTGAGCTCGCGCGCCTTGTCGATTAAAAAGTTCCGATGAAAATCATATCGATTGCAGTGCAGCAAAAAATGCTCGACTGTTTCAGGTACTGTACAGTGGTCGCATAGGTCGGTGTCGCTACATCCAATTTTATATAAATGCGCTTTCAGGCGGCAATGGCCTGAACGAAGCCGAAATATTATTCGTTCGTAAAGCCTATGTCGATGCATCGATGGAAAGTGGCCATCAGTCAATGATCTATGGAAATTTCGATAGTGACCTCCTCGCTCATTTCGTTGATATTCGGCGTTCCAGGTCGCTCTACAGTATTGACGTACTTTGGCTTTCGCCTCAACGTGGCTAATTTTGTCTGGAAGCGTCTGAGAACGGGTATTTTCGATATTGGTCCTGGCAGCTTGCCAAGCCAATTTGTCAGCTAGCTCATTACCACCGATATCAGCATGCCCCGGTACCCAGGCCAGGACAACAATGGCGCCTTTCTGAACCATTTGATTCAGCAAGCGACCACATTCAAATATAACATTCTGCGTTTGCGGTGCCTGCAGGTTGGTCATAGCGGATAGCACGCTCAGACTGTCCGATAGAATCAGATATGTTTGTTGGTATGAGCCATTCTGGCAGATCCATTTTAGAGCGTGGAGAATGGCTTGTGCTTCTATGGAGAAGATTGACTTGAGAGTGGAACACGACTGGGAAAAGTTTATCATCAGCGACGGGATGGTAAAGGCAAAACCGGCTCCCTCTGCTGATTTGGAGCCGTCAGTGTATATTTCAGTGGCATCCCTATATCGTTCGAATATGAAGTCCAGGACTATGGGTTTATGTGACAGAGGTGCGATATCTTTTTTAATGATTTTTGCAAGGTCTAAATCAATATTAGGTGATTGAATCAGCCATGGAGGCAAATTTGGAAGACTTTTTCTTTCCAAGACAAGGTTATTCAGAGACTCGACATTGGTGGCGATGTTGAAGGTAATGAATTTTGGATTCATGAGGCTATATATCTCCTGCCAAGAGTCTTCAAGCACTCCTAATGTTGGGTGTTCGTGAGCCTGGTAACCTCTAAGGTGGCAGCGATAGTTAAGGCTAAGCTGTTTGTGCCGCAGATGGAGAGGAAGCTCGTCACATGATGCTTCCAGTGCACAAATGGGGGTGCTGCGCATTGCTCCGCAGCAGAGGCGGAGAGCTTGATTTCGTATGGTGCGTAACTTGTCCAGATACTTTTTTGGGGCGAAGTAATATGCTGGTAACCCATAGTCAATCAGTGAGCGTATCAGCGCCCTGAAAAGTTGCAGCAATGGTTTTTTACTCGCTCCCCATGCGGTACCAGTCACGACTCTGATTAGATTCAGTCTGTTGGAGCACTTTTTGGAAATCGTATCGATATGCTGCTTATAGTTAAGCAATTTGTCAAACGTGATACCCAAATATTTGTAGGTGTCGACAAATTTGAGTTCATGGTCACCAGTTTTCAATATGAGTGGAGGAATTTTCCTTTTCTTCGTGAACAGCATGCCTACGGTCTTTGCCTTGCTTATGGTAAACCCCCATCTGGAACACCAGTCGCTTATTACATCGAGTGATAATTGAATGGAAGACAAGAGGGGCTGGATAAGAAGACCGCTATCCCAAACAGCGCAGTCATCTGCGAACACCGCATGTTCAGACCGATGCCCTAACGAGCTCGGTAAATCATTGATCATTACCGTAAACAGCAAGGGGCTGAGACCGCTTCCCTGTGGTATACCGTTCTGCAGTACATATCTGTCGGAAAGAGTGTTTCCTACGGTCACCTGGAAAGTTCTGTCAGAAAGGAAATTTGTAATCCATCGGTGCATGTGTCCTCGTATACCGAGCTGGTATAGTTTGTACAGAAGTGCGTGGCGCCACACCATATCGTAGGCTCGACTTATGTCTAAGAAGACCGCTACCACCGATCGCTGATGATGGATATTCTTGTAAATGGTGTCGTGGAGACGCAGTATGTGGTCCAGGGTGCTTCGACCACGCCGGAAGCCGGACTGTGAGGGATGTATCAGATTTTTTGACTCCAACTCCCATCTTAATCGATTGGTGACCATTACTTCCATGACTTTACAAATGTGACTCGTGAGTGATATAGGGCGGTACGATTCCGCAGAGGTAGGATCTTTACCCTTTTTGGCAATTGGGCAGACTATAGCATGTTTCCACGAGACTGGCAATTTCCCCGTCTCCCAGGATGCATTGTATAGTTTTAAAAGATCAGCACGACCAGAGGATGATAGATTTTTCAACATCGAATACCCTATGGAGTCCTCCCCGGGTGAAGTGGATTTTCGGCTACGCAAAGCTTGATTCAGTTCGGCAAGAGTGAATTCGAAGTTTATGTTCGAGTTCCTGTGCCGATCTGGCTCGTTGTCAGCGGTAAGATGAACCGTGTTTTCAAAGTTAGCCTTCGTTATACGAAATCCTGCTGGGTAGTTGTCGGAGCTGCTCGTTTTTGCGAAGTGTGAAGCCAGTGTATTAGCTTTGGTTTTGTTATTTTGAGAAATAGAGCCGTTCGACTTCAGCGTTGGTATGGAATTGAACGTATGCACTCCCGACATAGATTTCATAACGTGCCAGACTTTCGACATCTGCGTACGGGAGTCCAATGTACCACAAAAATCCTCCCAACATTTGCGTTTAGCAGAAAGGATGGTTTTTCGACATTCGGCTCTCAAACGTTTGAAGGCGATCACGTCTCGAATGTGAAACGTACGTTTCATTTTCAAGTAAGCAGCCCTTTTCCTGCGCACAGCACGGGTACATCCCACGTTCCACCATGGAACGGCTATTTTCGTTGATATTTTCGGTCTTGGGATCGACTCTCCCGCCGCTAAAAGTAGGCTATTTGTGAAATGGCGGTGAAGGTCTTCAGTTTCCCCCATAGGAACGAAGTTGGATTGAGGTGAAAATCCGCAGCAGCCGAGAAGGCTGACCAGTTCGCTTTACTGTAATCCCATCTACGTTTTGATGAATTGCACGACACCCTATTATTGTATGTGGTCTGGACTACAACGTGATCACTACCGATGAGCTGGTCGGTTACTGTTGTGGCACATCTCGCCGCAATGTCCCGAGACGACATCGACAGATCAAGAAGTGACCAGCGATGGACGGCATCACACGCAATATTCATACGAGTGGGTGACGTTGAATTCAACAGGACAAGGTCGTTTCTATCCATTATTTCGCAGAGTTGGTTGCCACGTGCATTTGACGAGTGGCTCCATGAAGAATGGTGCGCATTGAAGTCGCCGCATATAATGGAGCGTGATGACAAAGAGTCGAATATCCTAAAATCAGTAGCTGTAGTTTCACAGTCCGGGGGTATGTAAACGTTGCATATGTTCAAGTTCCCTACTCGCACACATAGTACCTCAAAAACGGCTGACGAGACATTGTTCGAAAAAGACGCATTGAGCGATGCTCGAAC
>ATSW01012913.1:0-10189 GCA_000444245.1 Botryllus schlosseri | reverse complement strand
ACTCAGTTGAATCGGTCAATATGATCGGGAATTGCATATATTTTGCTATCAATTTTTTATCGTCTCCCTGCTCACGTAATCAGATTTACCGGTTGAGCTGAGTGAGGTGTGTTGGATAAGGTAGGACCCCTGAATATGAATCGGACATCTTCGGGCAGACCCGTTGGTACATTGACTTCGTTACATGATGCTATTTCGTGACCTCCTATATCTGTTATGTAAAATATATGGAAATCGCCAAAACTAAAAGGCACACACGATTTCAAATTGGTATTGCTTTACTGGCAAATAATTTTTCCCTGCGGGATGGCATTTGTCCTGTGAGGTTCAGATCGCGAGGACAGGAACATTCAGCGCCAGCCATTTAGCCGCCTATGGACAATTGAACATATATGTATATCGTATATATATCGAAGTTTTCGGTCACCACATGGACATTACTTCTCGGCCAAGGTTTTCTCGCTGGTGATCGTTTTGACACACTTCTTGGAGTCGCATGTTGCATGGCCTATAGCCTTATATGTCTTGATGCGTCGTCGCGCAATAATTACCGACGCCGAAGTCTCCATTTCTATAAATTCTAGGTATTTTCGTGGGGGACGGGTACCCAATAATCAAGATATTTGACAATATTGAATGGCGCGCCCAGCGCAAAAAATAAATAAAAAGTGACATAAATTAAAAAAAAATACTCTATAATTTATGTTAATTCACCAAATCATTTTAGGCCCCTTCGAGTTCAATTTGGGGTGCGGCAGTTATGGTCCTGTTCCCCATTACCCAACACTTTTGTCATCATATAGAGCAGCTATTTGCTGGTTTGACTACAGAAGACACACAATCGCACCAGTACGCAAGACAATCGCCTATAACTGCAACGTAAAACGTATTGTGAACCGATATCAGTAACGCACAAAATTTCGCGAAAACGTTATTTCACGTCAAACTAGTCGTGCAGGATGCGTTTGTGACGCCATCATTGACCTTTCAGAGTTGCAAATTAGGTTTTGTGAACAACACGTCAATTGCGCGGGAAGCGAGTGGCGCAGTTGGTTAAACACTGCAGTCACGACACCAATGGACGTGGGTTCGAATCACGGTTCTGACCCACTTCTACGTGTCGGAGGTTTCTCTGGGCTCCTCATCGCCGACCTCACTGCAACTGCAGTGCATTGAAAAGCCCAGACTGAAAGTGAGCCGTGCTACAAGTCGGCAGCAACGACCTCGATGGGAACGCTTGGGTGCGAGAGAGAATGAAGAATGACTGCGAGAGAGATTGAAAGACGTTCACAAGAATACTAAAAGCAAAGACCTCTGAACATTATGAAATTCGTGTCGTGGAGCACAAGGCCTAAACGGCGATAAGCTCCACTGTGTTGTACCCATTAATACATACATACATACGTCAATTGCGCATGTGTCTCCGTGTCCTGTAGATAATTTTGAACAAATGCGTCTATTCCCCACCAGACACCATTGAATTCCCCACCAGTGGGGAATTCCCCACCGTTTGGGAACTGCGTCTTCAGATATCCAAATTATGATTGTAATCTCTGTATATCTTCTATATGGGTATTGCATACAATGTACATTGTATAGCTTTGTTGCGTTACGAGAATACCAAGGTTGATTACTATGAACTTAATATCGCCACTGTAAAACCTATGTTTTGAACTGATAAAATTGCTAATAAACCAATGATGATGTTCCACAATCTACATTCTTACCGGCAGGCGTTGATAACTATAGAGATAATTATACTCGTCTAGTTCGACTAATTAGGGCGAAAAGCCGTATATCTAATTCTAATGGAATTTGTGAAATATTTCTACGCTATAATTTTAATTCTAATATAATTTCTAGTTTTCCTGAAGATGCTACAGGAGAACTGAACAGTGCGAAACGAGCCACGACATTTGCTATTCCCATACTTATAAGAAATAACTATATGATTTGATGAAGTGAACTTCATTCAATGTCCAAATTCTCGCTTATCGAGCAATTCTAATTCTAGTCTAATTTGGAACAAACTGTGTAGACATAATTCTAATCTAATTTGGGAGCTGTATAGTGCGAAACGACCCAAGTTGGCTGTACAGAGATGTGCCATTCTTGTGTTTAGAACAGGGGTGGCCAACCTGTGGCCGTAGAAGGAAATTTGCGCCCCATATAGAAAGACCAACTTGAAATCTCAGGCCATTACCATTAACCCGTTTTGCATCCAGATGCCTGATAGTCCCTTCCACTTTTTCTAGTGATACATTCTTATGTTCAGGATGAATATCTGTCGTACATGTTGATGGAGTATCAAGAGAAAGACACCATGACGAGCGTGATTAAACAGGTGGGATGTGTGGGAATTCGAGACCTCGCGATTGGCCTGATTTTGTAGCTTGTACAGAATTGTTTTCTTTCCAGGTTCCGTTTGCGGACAAAATGACTGAGATGAAATCGTAAGGAACCATATATTTTCATAGTCTACCGTATATATCAGAAGAGCGATTTTCCAGACATTGACAACTAGAGCATTGTAGTGTAGATATCTAAATTACAGCGAAATGCCGGCAATCAAAATCTGCCCCAATTTGTGAAATTCTAATTCTGACCTAATTTCGGAAATCTGTCTATGCTCTAATTTTATTTCTAATCGAATTTCTGGCTTTACGAAACTGCTACTGCAGAACTGTATTGTGCAAAACGAGCCAGGCTTTCTGTACAGACATTCGACGTTGTCATGCTTATCAGAATGAGCACTGATTGATACGAACAGAGCCTGAATAAATTTCCAAGTTTTCACGGATTCAGTAATTCAAATTCTAATCTAATATGGAAACAACTGTGTAGCTGGAAAATGCTGTTTAGCTAAAATTCCAATTCCAGTCTAACTTGTCAATGCATGTGTATAGCTATAATTCTAATCCTGATCTAGAAAATTATATTATTAGTTCTGTTTCGTAGGTGTGTCATTAGTAGAGGTCGACCGGTATTGAGTTTTGCAGGCCGATACCGATTATCGACTCACTAACCGATATCATAGGCCGATATTAATATGGAAGGAGCAGAAATTCATTTGCAGATCAGTCCAGTAGAGGTTGATTATATTGCAGGAAGCATAGTATCTCTGCATGCCGACCATGGTAAATTCGTCCTGCAAGGGTAAATCTGTCACTTATCGCCCTTTACGTTGTCGATTTCTTGAGATTGAACACACGGTGCATTGAATTTGCAATATTTTTGAATTTTATTTTTATATAGAAAATATCGGCCGCGATATCGGCCTTCATATAGGCCGATGATATAGATAAACGGGGAAGTTCCTAATATCAGCCTCGATAATCGGTCGACCTGTAGTCTAGCAGATCGTGTGTGGAGATCGTGTGTGGCTGTATTGAGTGTACTGTACACTGTACACTGTACACTTGTACGGTATCTGCTGCTGGGATGTGTAGAATGAAGATTTGCCTTATTGACTTGCGGGTATCAGTGCAGTTGTACCTAGCCATCCCCATGGCAGCATTCAGCGTATCGCAAGGCTGCGGTCTAAATAACGCTTGTATCTGAGCCTCTGAACAGGTGCCACCGGGATAGCGTGGTGCGTATAGCTTTCTTGCAGCATCTGACCAATCGTCGCGGAAACATGAACGTAGAATACGATAACCCGGGCGGACGGTTTTTGTCGCTGAGCAAAGAAGGGCAACTCGGCGTGTATGCGTACCATGATTGCGAATTGGAGTTTCAACGGGCTATCACGGTATGACGGGGCTTGTAATTCTAATTACGTAACATGGTTAATTGCTTACTCGTGTAACAGAGATATGATGTAAGCATTGGGATTCAATTACTACAGGAATCACTGTCAAGCACGTTTCTTGTCTGCTCCGACAAAACTAGAGAACCTCGTTATTTATTGGAATTATTTTGTAGACGTTGTTTATGGCATTCACAGTGTTTTTCGAATACAGTGGTTATTTACACCAGGCCGATTTTCTTTAATTAGATTCCGTATCCGATAACTTGTAGCGCGGCCTACTTCTAGGCTTTTTAAGAATTTTTCAATCTACTCAGAATTGTTTCGCGGGCCGGATGAAATTGTCTCGTGGGCCGGATGCGGCCCCGGTCGGTATGTTTGACACCCCTGCTGTACAACAAATTTCATTTTCAGGTCGATTCTGGCAAAGAGTCATTCGTCGGGCCGTGGCTCACAGACCTGGTGCCGTTGGCTAACGTCGGGATGGTAGCGATCAGTTCGACGGAGCCGTGAATTACTTGAAATTGTGTTTTTGGCAGCTTTCTACGACATGATGAGAACACCAAGTTTCAAAAACAGTTCCAAGTTACCGGGTTCCGGGACACCGTACTCTCAATGGACTTTTGGTATGGTTTAGCTACATTTCACTTGCGTTCATTTGATCTCAGCTGACTGTGGGGTGAATTACACTTGAACAATAGATCAACATGGGCTATCGGCTAATGGATTTTAACTGTGATTAAAAATCAATCTCGACAATATTGCCGATGCCTGCTATAAACCTATATACTTAGACCAGATTGGACAGGACTCACATAACTTGGAAGTCTCAGAGCTATGATATTGTATTGATACAGGTTTGACAACGACAACCCTAATGTATGCACACTTGTGGCGGGGGACGCCACGGGGAGCGTATCGGTAATCCAATTTGAAGATGCCTTGAACGGTCTTTTCGGTGGCTTCCCAATGAAAGGTTTGCCCCACTGCACATGCTCACACGAACTGTCTTGATCTCTGTGCCAACTTCATGCAAATTCAGGTGCCGTCAAAAAGATTTCTTTCACCAACTTGGTGGACCGCAAAGTCCAAGGTGTTTTCGCGACTACTTTTGAGGTATTTACGGAACAGCGATGAATTTTACGCACGTGAAAGTATAGTCAAAACATATTTGAGTACTCCGAAAAAGTATACTATGCGTTACTCCCCGCCTCGGCTTATAATACTTAAGTTTGGAACGGAGAATCTAACATGAACTAATTAGATTAGGAGGTCTTGGCCCTAACACAAGCAACTTATTAAATATGGTTCGATGAAATACGGCCTTTTTAGAGCTTCTTGCAGGTACCGAACTCCAATACACTATTTAATTAATATGCAATGTCCGTTCCTATTCTCTACTAGTTGCTGACGATTACCCCTGACGAGTGTCAGCCGAAAATGTTCTGGTTTTTATTTCAATATGAATATACTATTCAGCTGTATAAGGCCATGTTTTACTATCTGCTCACCAGACAAGCGATTATTCCGATGTGGTGTTTGTTGCAATGCGCCTTTAGGATGTGCATTCCAACTGGGTCAACCGCGTCCGTTACTATACTCTGGCGCAAGGATCCGAATGTTTCATTTCGTGCAGTTCAAGCGACAATGACTCCATGTACTTGGGTTATCTCAGAAGCATAACGTACGGACAGCACTGGTCGGGTTACAGCAGAGCAAGGTAATAACGTAATGTCGTTTCTCGGCTGTGATCGACTATTATGGACTCGATTGCAAGTTATTATATAAAGCAAGTACAGATCAGTATCGAAGTACTTGGAACTTCATGATAATGCAGTTGACTCCTCTTACTTCGGACACTGAATAAACCGGACAATTATGGTGAAATAAAGTTGACCCATCCATATAGGGTTACCATATTTTGGAATCGAGAAAGGCGGACACTTTTTCAAAATTTTCCAACTTAGAATACCGGAGAAAAACTTTGGAAAATGGTAAATTTTTTCCACTTCGTGGTCAAAAAAGGGTCAACTTTCCGGCTCAGCTCCCGAAATAACCGCTGGAGCGTAACTTCAGTGCTGATTTACTGTATATCACTCGAATTTGCCCTACATTTCTCAACAAAGAGGACATTTAGGTGTCCTCGGAGGACATTTTCAAAAACCTGAAAAAGGAGGGCGAATCCTCCTAAAGGAGAACGTATGGTAACCCTACCTATCCATGAACAATCTACAATAGACTCATCGAATGCCGTCTCAGCCTTATAGTCGCTTTCACTTCGGCACAGTTGCGTCCGTCTTGTAGAACGGAATGTTTTGTGGAGAAGCCTACTTTTATCAAATCAAAAATATAGCATTTCAGCCCTTGAAGAATTACCGTGCAATTTTAACCCTATATGTGATCTTTACCCAGTATTATAGTAAATAGTATGCAGTCGTTCGTTAATCGTTTGGTGTCGAAATACAATGCTGCGTACAATACAGCTAACCTGATAGCATAACACTTGTGCGTTTTGTGCGATCATTGACGAATACTGCAATATAACGCAGCTGCAATTCAACGCAAAATAACAGCATTTCAATGCGTTGTCTGCATTTACGCTACCTTTACCTACCTGTTAACTACTCTTATTTCTAAGAGGATCCTACTTCAAAGTCCGGAAAGGCATCCTCACTTTTGATTATTGCAACGAATGGAATGTTATCGGTAAGTATATTGTGACATCTTACCGAATTACAAGTTTGTCATGGCTTACCAACACATTTATATCACAGTGACTGGGGGTTTCGATGGTATCGTACGTACATGGAGTCCATACAGTAGCAAGCCTGGCTCTTTAGTGAAGGGACATAGGTCACCGGTAGAGCATGTGCTTATTATATCGTCTGCTGGACAAGTCGTCACTATTGGAAGAGACCGGGTGAGCGCTAATGACCATTCTGTGTGTGGAGATGGTCACTAACGAAGTACTTATACCTTTGTTCGATGTATTCAAGTAGGTTTTGCCTGCATGCGCTAACTACACAAGTGGTAATGCTTTGAAGAGTCTGCCGATGTAGTTTCGAGATAAGTTTATACCCAGAATTATGTTGCGGTTATAAATCCTGCGTCCCTACGTGAAAGCCTCGTTGGATTAATTGTTGCGTTTGATTTATACCATGATGTAACTTTGAGGCAGGTTCTGGTTTGGTCAGGGATATCTATAACTTAGCAATTTCTAGTTGGTTGACCGTAAAATTTAAAATTTGTTTTTTGATTTTTTTGTAATAAATTCGAAATTTTCAGACTCCTGTGCGTCCACATCTACCAGTTGGAGTCGAGCCAAATTGGGTGTGCAGTGCTTTTTTATGCAACCTAGCAATGTAATGGATGAATCCCCTGGAATCCGAAAAGAAGTTTTTTCAACAACCCTAACTTATACTTGAGTACTTTTCAGAGCTTTGATTTTCTACATTCACTTGATATAGTTTTGACGTGTCTTTGAAATTGCTACATCTACTTTTAGTTTTGCCACCCTCTCTGCTTGATAATCTTACAGTGTGATTATTACGCACTAATCTTTGTTGAACTGTTAGCAAAAATACCCTTTTGAAAATTGAGACCATCAGATTCCATTTCGTTCTGTTTGTGTTAGAATATTCGCGTCATCGACCTCCGCGATCATCTCACGACTCAAGTTTTCGGCCCGCGGGACGTCATAAGATGCGTGCCGATTTCGCAACCCATACAAGCGACGTTTTATCACGCGAAGACGAAGTTGCTCTGGATCGCGTCCATTCAGGTTAGAGTCGTTGCGATTTTTACAGTATTCAGATACGTAGACACTATTGGAGGTACAGAACTTCAATGTGCAATTGAATAATATATTCATTCATATTGACATAATATTTTCGGCTGACATTCTTCAGGTATAATCGTCAGCAACTAGTAGATAGAGCAGAGTAAGCTTTTCTGAGCGGCCCGCACAAAAGTTACTTGAAATTCAAAACATAAAACCTACTTTTGAATGTTGATGCGTGCACTAAAACCACAGACTCTATAAACTGAACCGGAAATTCGTTTACTTTCAAGCCCTGTACAATGATATGCCGCGATTGCGCAGCCTACGTACCTCTCATGCGTAATCCAGATTCAAAATAACGCCAATGTAGTAAAGGGTGCCGCAACACAAACAATTAAAGTCACGCAGTCACTCTTTCCGTATAGTTTAGTTCAAACCTTCTGTGTGGCCATTGTCACATACGCATTATACGATCTGTGCTTTAATTTGTTACCGCTTCCAAATACATAATTCGTAAAACAATCAAGTCAATTAGTGCTCGTGATTGCAGCAGACAATGCTATTCCATCAAAGCTACACAGTGTACATTGCTCAGAAGTCATTGACCAAGACTTTTGTATTATCCCAAATTCGTTTAGATGTTTTAATAGAAAAACGTGGACAGGGATTCAAAGAGAGTTTAAAATTTATCATGTTTAACATTGTTTCGGATTATCATTTTTTTTATTAATTAACCGTCACTTTTTCATTACCTAATATCAACACATTCGCTGGGCATCATTTATCAACAATGTGCTCAATATGGCAAAAAAAGTTGAGTTGGCCCGCAAACGTATTTTCTGCATCTCATTTGGCCCGCGGAGAATAATAATTGCCCTCCCCTGATATAGAGAATTGGAAATAACTTTGTAAATTATCATCCGTGATTGGTCATAACTATGGAGATATTATTTTCCGACTTGCCAAGAAAATTCAAACATTTGCCACATTGTTCAATGTTTGTGAACTTCTCATTTTACGTTTTGGGTCTTTTAGCTTACTTTACATAGTTCTAAATGGTACATTGTCTATTTATTTTGAATCATAAACTATCAAGCGAAATAATCTGGTTGATTTAATGCGTTGCGATCTCGACTATTTTCGACTTTTCGTGCCATATTGCGTGATTCTAATACATGACTTCTTTATAGCTAAAGAATTTTGTCGAAAAAGGGTTTTGATGTAAAAAAGTGTTCCAATTATTAATTTTGGGCCAAACAATCAATCTCCTCAGTCATAACTCATAATTTATGATACGACTGTTGATATATAAAGTTATTTTCAAATCTCTACTAGTTGGTGACGATTGTTCCTGAAAATATTCGGATTTATTTCAATACGAATATATTATTCGCTTCCATAATTTGTATGAGTGTCTGCTTTCAGGTGGGGGTATTTCACGGTCGTCATGACGGGGCGAAGGACGACCAATCGAACGCGAGGTCGCATAACGGACCAGTAACCTCTGTACTGTACAACCACCTTTTCAATCAGGTGCGTGTTTTTTATTGCGAGGTTTAAATGATATGGATCGAAATGCTTGTGCTGAATATCCCGGTTATTCGAGCCTCTTATCACTACAAAGTCAAACACACCGCGTAGTTTTATGGTCGAACTTATCTAGTTAAATGACAGTAATGCATCGATACTGAGCATATTTGTACGTTAGTGTCTTTATCAAAGCAATATAGGGTTCCAATGAATGTTATCTTGTAGGTCGTGACTGGAGGCCAGGATTCCATCGTTTCCGTCTGGGATTTGAACACGGGAGCGAAAGCAATCCAGTTTTACACCGTGAAAGGGGTTGAGCTAACCGCCATGACTTTCGACCCGACAGGCCGGCGATTGATTACGGGTAAGCTGTCAAAAATTGAGGTTCAGATCTAACCATTACTTAGACAACTAGATAATCCCAGTTGTATGATTAAACTAATTAGATCGAAATGCCGGTAATCTAATTCAATCTAATTTGTGAAAAGTTTCTATATGCTCTTATTCTAATCTAACATCTGGTCTTCTTGGAAATGCTACCTGAGAACTGTATAGTACGAAACAAGCAAATAAGCTTACTGTATTGACATTCGCCATTCTCGTGCTTATGGGAATGAACTCGGTTTTGATATGAATTGAACTTGATTTTTGTTATATTTCTTTGTAATTTAGGATTTCATTCAATGTCCAAGTTTTTGCGAATTAAGTTATTCTAATTCTAATCTAATTTGGAAAAGCTGAATGCTTTCTAGTTGTCTGACTTTGCCGTGTTGCGTTACTATAATATTATTTTAGGCTCGCGAAATGGCGCCGTCAAAATATGGAATTTCAACAACGGGGCTTGCTTGAAGACGCTGGAGGAAGAAACCCTGCACGAGGTATGCTGATGGGCTTGTAAAATACCTCTGTGAAGAGTCATAAATTAGTCACATTATGGAGTAGGCCTACATATATTCCAGACTTAACACAAAAGGTAACTGCCAACGAATAGGACGCCGTATAATTTTGTCCTTGAAGTTTTTTGCGGTATACACCGGCCTCGTAATATACATACTAATGATCTGTGCATGTACAATACATATGAATGACATACCATAGTGCATGATTTGCAAATGCCGTTGGACAAGGAA
>ATSW01012906.1:0-10613 GCA_000444245.1 Botryllus schlosseri | reverse complement strand
TTGGTGTAAATATAACCATGCTGCAAAATTGTTCAGTTGGTGTAAATATAACCATGCTGCTTCTCACTTGACAAAATTAAAATTTTTAGTAGTTTAGCTTAGCTGCTTGGGCCGAACAAATGATTAAGGAAGACTGCAAGTCCTCTTGGGAAGACATTGATAGAATGTCGCGTAGACGTAAGTAGGCTATTATAGCGTGCTCTGTCGTGGGCGCGCGTTCTTCTTGGTCCGCGGCTCGATAAGTCAAAGTAGACAAGTCAGCATTGCTCTTTTAATAAAACAACTAAAACATAACGATGCTCGTCCGACGGGGACTAAAAGACGACTGGCTCGGACGGTGACTAAAAGCGACTGCCACAACATAGGTTCGCAACAGCAACAAGTATAGAAGCATAATCAAATCAGTGTTCAGCGAGGGTAATTAGGATAATCGTGGAGCGGTACGCTACAAGGGCCCCCCTGGTTGGTAAAAGCTTTAGGATATAATATGGACACTACATCAGTCAACGATTTAACTACGAATGAATGACGCTACCCGCATGACATGGCAATGATTACAGATTAGGTTTCGAAATACGAGTACGATTCTAATGGTATAACGAATACGATAGCGACGTGGGTGTGGTATGGTAAAGCTATAACGACAAAATGATTCGTTTAGCGATAATATGCAGTTTACAATGTGAAAGGCTCAAGACACGATTTACAGAACATTAGAGGAGATGTAATGCCTGTTGCGAAAAAAATACAAGTGATGGCGGAAAAGTGAATGAGTAACACACTAAATATCCATTTTAAATACTGGTGACAACACAAAATCATTAAAGTGATGTGGAGTACGAATAATACGGCCGCTGGCCGACACAGAGTTCGTTCGCGAAATATCAGCTTGCGGTGGCGTCAATTCTTCGAGACGCTCGATGGGAAGTCTGCCAGGTATAAGCCTGTCGGTTGAGGCGTCATACGGACCCTTATTCGTTAGAATTGTGAAACATTTATGAGTGCGTTTTAAAACTTGATGCGGACCAGAATAAACCGGATCGAGTGATCTACGATGACCATCTATCCGCAAGAAAACGTGCGTGCAATTATTCAAATCGTTCGGGACATAAGATTTTTGATTCGAATGAAACTTAGTCGGCATCTCACCTACGGCTGAGAAGAAGCGTTTCAATTCACCAACGTAGTTGAAATCATTAGCGTTATTACCACTGGAAGAAGGATTGACTAATTGACCGGGTAGTCGAAGGGAAGTGCCATACACAAGCTCTGCTGGTGAATAACCGAGATCTTCCTTGACAGAACATCGCAGCCCTAAAACAATTAAGCCTAAGTGATGATACCAATTATGAGGACTTTCTAATGCGCGGAGGGAGGCTTTCAAAGTTCTGTTATAGCGTTCGACAAGAGAATTTTGCTCCGGCTTATACGCCAAAGTTGTGATATGAAAAATACCCAAGAATTGCATATACCGAGTCCATTCAAGCGAGGTAAACTGACTTCCTCGGTCGGTTATTACTTTACGGGGTGAGCCGAAATTCGAAACCCAGCCAAAACTAAACGCATCAATAACAGTTTGGGCACGAATGTCCAACATTGGAACACATACAGGCCAGCGAGTATAGCGATCAACACACATCAAAATATACGAGTAGCCGCAACTATTCGGGAGTGACAAAATGTCCACGTTAACCGTATGAAAGCGTTCGGAAGGGACGGGAAGATTATTAATTGCAGTTCGAGTATGCCTATGAATCTTCGATCGTTGACACTGCTGACAATGACGCACGAAATCGTTCACATGTCGTTTCATGCCGGGCCATACATAACGTTCAGCCATTAATTTAGTGGTCGCGCGTATACCGGGGTGCGAAATATCATGCACACTGTGCATTACAGTCTCTCGAAGCGACGCAGGAACGTAGGGACGTTCCCTATCAGGTAACGACTTGTCGAAAATGATAGGATCGTTCAACTCTACGAAATGTACTTCCGCGAGATGCAACGAGTGGTTATTGGTGTTGGCGAGGAGGTCTTTGAGCTCATCGTCGTCTTTCTGGGCTTGTAGTAATGCTTCCGCTGTGATGGGAACAGTGTTCGGAAAAATTGCGTTCACCTCGAGTCTGGAGAGCGTATCCGCAGCCGTGTTCAGAGTCCCTTTGATGTGTCTAACGTCGTCGGTATATTCCGTGATGAATTCCAACTGTCTTGCTTGACGATCCAGAAGTCTGTCGGTTGGATTCCTTAACGATTTTACAAGGCCGTCATTATCGGTAATCAGTTGAAATTTCCTACCCTTTAGCTGGACATGAAAATGCTTGATTGCTGAATAAGCCGCCAAAAGCTCGCGATCAAATGCGGAGTACTTGCGCTGTGTCGGGTTCAAGGTTTTCGAGTAGAATGCTAAGGGGGACCACGAATCATCACATTTCTGTTGCAAAACAGCTCCAATTCCGATTTGACTAGCGTCTACCACGAGTGACAGTTCGGCATCATGAATCGGGTGGAACAATATGACATTATCGGACAGTTCGGCCTTGATGCGTTCGAAAGCTGTGTTAGCACTATCTGTCCATTTTACAAGATCGCGCTTATTCGATGCTGCATTGGCCACGTCATACAGTGGCTTCAAAATCTCGGCACACTTTTTGACAAAACGGTGGTAATAGCAGACTAGTCCAAGGAATGAACGTAGTTGTTTTACATTTTCGGGACGAGGATAGTTAGAGATTACTTCAACCTTAGACGGCAAGGGACTAATTCCCCTTGCATTAACAAGGTGACCTAAAAATTCGATTTCTTCCTTACCGAAACTGCACTTATCAACATTTATGACCAGTCCGAACTTACGAAACCTTGAAAACAATTTCGACAATGTTGCCATGTGCTCTTCTTCAGTCCGAGTCGCAATTAAAATGTCGTCTAAAAACACAAATATATTGTCCAGTCCTTCGGTTACTTCAGATATAAAACGGCTAAAAGTACTACAAGCGTTGGTCAAGCCGAACATCATCGTCGTTGGTTGGAATAGCCCTTCGGGACAAATAAAAGCAGCCTTCTCTTGATCGTCCGGATGAAGAGGGATTTGATGGTACGCCTTCGCTAAGTCAACTTTGCTAAAAACATTACAGGTCGACAGTTCATTGGTAAAATCACGTAGAAATGGGACAGGCCAGCGATCCTTGACCGTCTGATTATTTAATTTCCTATAGTCGACACAGATTCTAATATCATCTATCCCCTTCGGTACGACCGTGATGGGAGAGGCGAAAGGCGATTTTGAGCGAATGATTACACCGGACTTCAACATCTCTTGCAATCGATTCTTCACCTTCTGTTTCAAATGGGGCGGCAATGGGCGACAGCGAGAACGAGTGGGACATCCGTTAGTAATAATACGATGTACAGCACCGTGATTAGCTCGTACTGCTGCATTCCGTGGAATGGTAATGTCGTTGAAGCTCGACAAAAGATCTACATATGGCGTATTGTGATCAGGCGCTATAAAGTTCAAACCGCGAACTACTGGATTACACTTCCAGCCAGGAATGAAACCTCCTGAAACAGTATCAATCAGACAATTGCTCCTCAAATCAACGACGAGAGAAAATCGCTCAATAAAATCAGCCCCCAATATGGCAATGTGTGTATCGGCAATATAGAATCGAAATCCATACTTGTGTCTATCGGAGAGCTCGATCCGTAAATATCTCGTTACAAACGTCGCAATTTTTGATCCATTTGTTGCGTACAGATTTGGTCCTGGTTTACTTTTTGAAACGTTACTCGAAGTCGGCAAAACAGAAACGGATGCTCCTGTATCGACGAGGAAAATCTGCCCTGAAATCGAATCTCGCACATGCAATAAAGGGTTTTGACATTCGAGTTGGCATTCACTGTTGAGAATTGTTGCGATCCCTCACGAGGCCTCCGTCTAAAAAAGGGCGATTTGAGGAGTAGGAACAGGGTGGACGGCAATTTCGAGCTCGATCACCGAATTTATCATGATAAAAGCACAACTGATTCGTACCACGCAGATGAGCAAATCGAGTTACCTCACCACGTGTCTCTGAACGGTTTGACTGCGTCCGAAAAGCTGGTCGATCACCTCTAAAGGGTTCATGGCGAGGAACGGAACTACGATTGAAATTGTGCGAGCTTTGTCCGCCCGATGCAGGTAAATGTCGTGTCGAAGGTATCGCCTTCCATTCCCTGACCTCTCGAGCTATCGATTGAACAGTTCGTTGCAATTCATCTAATTGATTTGCGGGAGGATAACTGTAATGATTTGAAACCACACGAGGAGAAGCGCGAGTGTATACACTATCAGCTCGTAGGGCAAGCTGTTCCACGGTATCGTCTACATGTGACGACAATATCCCAGCAATATGATCTGGCAAATGATGAAGGAACGTTTCCTTTAAATAACAGTCGGAACCTGGTGTGTTTGATAGAGTACCCATTGCATTCCGCAATTTTTTCAGAAGTTCAGAGGGTTTTAAATCTCTACAGCGATCACTATAAAGTTCCTTAACACGGTCTCGTAAGGGAACAGCGTACTCACGCATCAGAAGATCACGCAATACTTCGTAGCAGTCGACGTCTTCTGGGCCAGGTAACTTCAATCGAATCGATTCGAGCTGGTTGCCGTCTAAACACCTCAGAACGTGAAAATACTTCGCCGCAGAGTCGGTAACCCCATAACTGACAAATCCGGCTTCCACCGAAACAAACCACGACTCCGGCGAATGGGACCAGAAATTAACCACCGGTGGCGGCATCCTCGGGGTACCATTGAAATTCGCAGAGTTCGCAATATCGTTTATCGATTGTTGTTGTCGTCGTCGTCGAGAAGACATTTCAAATACAGCAGAGAGTGAGCAAGGGATTCGAGTCGGCTAGTGCACGTTGGGTTCGAGTCGGCTGGCGATACCACGTCGGCTAGGATGGCTAGCGAAATCACGTCGGGGTCACCAAAATATAGCGTGCTCTGTCGTGGGCGCGCGTTCTTCTTGGTCCGCGGCTCGATAAGTCAAAGTAGACAAGTCAGCATTGCTCTTTTAATAAAACAACTAAAACATGAGGATGCTCGTCCGACGGATACTAAAAGACGACTGGCTCGGACGGTGACTAAAAGCGACTGCCTAAAAGAGTACAACACAACAAGACGTAGCAGTAACGTAATCAG
This sequence comes from Botryllus schlosseri, assembly GCA_000444245.1. Taxonomy (NCBI): domain Eukaryota; kingdom Metazoa; phylum Chordata; class Ascidiacea; order Stolidobranchia; family Styelidae; genus Botryllus; species Botryllus schlosseri. The sequence continues at coordinate 5,425 of ATSW01012906.1, read as the reverse complement.
TCATCAGCGAGGGTAATTATGGGTTAATCATGGAGCGGTACGCTACACTTTTCAGCCGACCAGCCTATGTGCACTGTGCAGTCACAATAATGTACAAGTCGATTACGGGAGGTGGAAACGGCGGCTTTTGTCTTCCTGCTATGACAACCTACAGCTAACAATAGGGTTACCATGCGTCCTACTTTGGGAGGACTTGTCCTTCCGTTTCAGTTATTTCAAAATATTCTCCGAGGACGCGTAAATAATGTTCTTATTTTTCGCAATTCGTCCTCCTTTACAGCTTTCACAGCTAAAATAATGTACAGATTCGAGTGAAAATGGGCATAAATGACGCAAAATAGCAAATACGGACTTCGAGCGGGAAATCCGTGGTTCCATCGAAAGTGATGACCTTTTTTTAGTCAACACCACCAAATTTAAGTAAAAAGTGTGGAAATCGGGGGTCGAACGAAAGTGATGACTCACCAAATTTTGCAGCAGAAATAGCGAAATCGTCTGTTTTCAGTCTTGATCAACTAACTTTTCTGATACGGTAAAAGTGTACTCCTTTCCCGATTCCAAAATATCGTAACCCTAGCTAACAGCAACGAAAAATAATATCGACTGTATATTAACTGGAAGTTATTGCTGAAGTATCCAAGTATCCTAGCAGGGACAGGGTCATGTGTCGTATGCCGTTAAAAAGGGTGTGTATATGTATTAAACTCACACCGACGTGAATTTGATGTAGATTTGCGGTACTTCGGCAAGTCGTATTATTGTGCCGTGAAAGGCCATAATTGCAACTTAATCTCAATAATCAACTTCCTGTGGAAGTATACGGCACCAACGCAACGAATCGTATTGGACTAAGGATTTAGCGCAGCACATTAATCTTCGGACTCGGTTTAAAATGTTCGGCTTTGAGATCATTGTACAACATGTGAGAGTGACATGAATTGATTGTAGGCCTATCAATGAATGGAATGTTCTGACATCCCTACTTCAGTGGGTGCAAAAAAACTATGTACGACGTACGTACATGTACATTGTACAGCTTGAGTGTTGAAAAAATATTTCGTCACTTCTCTGTAGTAGGCCTTTCCCATTCACCAGAGAATTGTTTGATGCTGGTCCTGAATGTTTATATTTTTCCCCACCATAGTGGAACCAAAGCTCCAACCACGCATAGGATGCGGGAATTAGATATCGGGTTTCGCGACGTGAGTGGAACATTGGACGGCTATAATGTACACAAGAGTTATACGGTCTAGCAGGGCCGTAGCTGCAGCAGTACCCCTAACCACCAATTGGGTGGGGGAACTCGATCGGGCCTAAAAATATTTCGTTGGTCGTTTGTTGGAGGAGATTTATTCAACTTGGAAAATTTTCGTCGCGCTTTGCGCGATTTCATGTTCTTAGAGGTTTAGATGTAAATATAACTAGTATACGAGACAAATGCGCATATTTTAGTGAAATCGGACTATGACTGTATAAGAGGTGGGCCACAGAACATCTTCAAACCGGAGCAGGGGCCACGGTTAAACAAAGGTTGAGAACACCTGTGCTAAATCAAGAGTCGCCAACTGAAAACGGGTCGTGGGCCACTTTTCATATTACGTAGAGGCCGCGGGCCGCAAGAATGCAAATATTGAGACAAAAATACCACACAGTTTACCAGCAACGTTTTTGAAACTTTACAAGACGTGTCATCACGAATCATACGCATGAGGTGAGTGCTGTGTTCTTGACTTCGCGGAATCCATGGGACTTGCTCAGTGAATCCATGGTGTTCTCAGGAGCCTATAGGTTAAGAACCACTGATTTTGAAGAAAATAGATGAAAGATAGTGCCCGCATTGAGATATACGGATTTGTTCAATTAGATTTCAACTTTTAAATCAATTGTCTGCCATACATATTTTAATGTCCATATGACCTAATATACGATATGTTACTATGCATTAGTAGCACATACATGTATATTAGTCTGTTTCTTGAGATAGATATTGCAGTCACTGACCCTCTTGTCGGAATGTTCAGATCCCTATCCGGTCCGAACTTTCATCGGATCGAGGAGAAAACTAGGCTACATATAGAATTCATTTCATATATCGCATACTTGTGCATTCTTGTATCTTGTATGCAACTATCTAGGACAGTGGTTCCCAACCTGGGGGCGTGAAAGCATCTGAACGGGGGCACGATGAAGCGGTCAACTGAAAAAAAATTTCACGCGTGTTTCTCTATATATAGACCGAATTTCATATTTTTTAATTCTCTCATCAACAGTTATTACCTTCCATGCCATCACACAATCTGTTGAGGTTGCTAGCATCCCGGTTGGATTTTGTACTGATATGACGATAAGGAGGACGCGAAAGGGTAGCGTGTCTAAAAAAAGGTTGGGAACCATTGATCTAGGAAGATTGTTGATGAAGTTGATAAGTTGATGAAGCATATGATTCAAACCCAAAAGTGTCAATGCGCACATTTATATCTGTCGGCATAGTTCGCTTAGACGCGGCATCGCCAAATACAGGATTGTAAATTAACATTTCGCGCAATGCAGCACCATATTTTAGACAATGGTGAAAATGCCTCCGAACAGAAATTAGGTAAACCCAAACAAGTACGCTATCAATCGATAATTACACTGAACATTGCTATTTAGCGACATACACGAGGTTGAATCAAAATTCGAAATACTTTGCTATGTTCACATCAATTATTAATAGCGCAATTTAAATGATATTAAGGGATTGAACTTGAAACGATATATGTTCTTCGTAAATTGGCATAGAGAACGTTGGTATGTTCGACGTTTCACTTCGGCTAGTGCTGTGTGCAATTTCAATATTCGCGTGCACAACAAGTGAGTCGGGTAGTTCAATGTTCTAATAGCAAGCAGAGCAATAGGAGCATTGCATTGACACATATTTCTAAAATGCATTTCGAAATATCTATATAAATTAGCATCATGTAGCCACCATATTATCGCATGTTTTTGTCAGGTGGCCATGATCTGACCGTTATCCCCGAGACTTCGGGAAAGAGTGTGGTCGAAGCAGTGCTACAGAAGCTCCTTCAACTTCACAGCTTTTTGCCGGACTATCTATTTTTGAGAAGAATAGCCTACGTTGAATCTCGGTACGGCGAGGAAGACTTCACTTATCGCAATGGATATGATGGTGGAATTTGGCAGGTATAGAGTGACTGGAAAAACTTTGCAACTTTTGGGAGGTCGATTTCCGAGCAAACTGTAACATTTTATCTCAGATATAGTGTATGTTTCAGAGGTGCACTTGCGTAAATGCATATAGTTGCATGCGTTTCTACTCCTATATTCCGAAGGTTGACGAGGCTACGTTTCAACTGGGCTTGGACGGAATTACGAGCAAATCCACAGTAAACCCAAGAGCAGTAGGAATCGCCACCCAATCCGGCGTTGATATTTCGACAACAAAATGGAGAGACCTACGCAAACCGTTTTATTCCGGATTATTTTGTGCGGTAAGTTAAACTCTTTGACTGCTGCTTCAACTCAACCAGCGTATATTTGGTCTTCGTGTTGACGTTACAGATTTACCTTTACGTTAAACTGGGAATCGAGGAGCCCGTCTCGCTACCGTCGCAATTGACCGAACAGGCAAGCATATGGCAAAGAGAATATCGCCCGACATTGTCGATGACAATATTTCTGAGAGGCGCGAGCGAACGCGGAAAAACGATAAGTAAGAGACAAGCTTTGGGGAACATATATTTTCCCATACTGACAGTTTATGTTTCATCCGATGTGAGATTGCCGTTATAGAGTGCTGATAAAATATATACAATGTATGACTCTAGAATAGAGTTTTATGCTATCGAACAATAAGAGTATATTTTCCAACAGCGACTACATGGATGGGAAATAGGTGTATAATATAATACACTATATATAACAAATTTTCATTATAGTGTAAGGTGCAATCGGGGCATTGGCACCTTCTAACACCAAACTTTGCCCACACCTTGCAACGGGAGAATACGAGTCAAATACAGTAGTCCTCTATGAGATATATTCCTGATGTGTAACTCTGTTTACAGGCCCACCACTAGGACTGCATTTAAAACAAATGGTTGTTTAAAACACTGTTTAAAACATGCTTTAAACAAAGTGTTTTAAAAGCCTATTTTTAAAATAATTGTGTTTTTTCAAGCTGTAAAATTATGCCATAATTGTGTAAATACTTTCCAAAAAACAGGCTTTATGAGCCTGTGGACAAATACCACCCGATATAGCAGCGTTGGGATAAATGGAGTCATGACTTGACTGGAGTCAGACTCGAGTCACCTTTTTCGTATGACTTGACTTGACTCGAGTCACTTTGCTAAAATGACTTGACTTGACTTGACTCGGCGTATCAGAAATGTGGATTGACTCGTGACTCGGAGCAAAATTCACGAGTTAATTTCAAGTCATCAAGTAATCGGTGTCGATAAATATCACTGTCTTTCATATGTTCGGATTGTTCTCTCACAAATAAATTGACCGCAAACGAAGTGATCGAAGCTTACAGCTTACGTTATCGTAAACCAGTAGTAAATAAATTTAATAGCAAAATGTCTATTCCTGTTTTCCGTTCTTACCTTAACGATACCTCTTGTTTTATTTAAATAGAATTCGAATATAGTTTAAATAGTCCTCAACCATTGGCGTAGGCTCGAATTGTATCATATCAATTTATAAAGGGTTAAGTATGGCATCTTATCCATTCGTTTCTCCATTCTCTATTTTGGCTGGTAACTATAAACTGAGGCTATGCAATTACTTGAGCAGTTTAACAGTTCTACGAATATGTGAGCGATGCAGCCCCTTTTTGCGTTTATATTCAAGTCTATATCCGTTCATCGGTTCAGAATCAATGACCACTCAATATGTATTTCAGACATCTAGCAAAATTCAATGGTGTAATCATGCCTCATACTCCGAAAAGGCAAGTCGACTTGAATTGTGACTTGACTCGTGACTTGACTTGAGTCGACTCGACTTGACTCGAGTCACCTCCAAAAATCGAGTGACTTGACTTGACTCGAGTCATCTTCGAAAATCAATTGACTTGACTTGGCTCGAATCAAAATGTGCAATGACTCGAATTGACTTGTGACTCGAAGGTAGTGGCTTGATCCCAACACTGGCTCGAATTGTATCATATCAATTTGTAAATGGGTTATGCATTGCATCTTAACAATTCGTTTCTCTATTCTCTATTTTTGCTGGTAACTGCAATTACTTAGTAGTTACGCAGTTCTACGTATATGTGAGCGATACATCGCCTTCTTGCGTGTATAAATATTCAACTCTATATTCGTTCATCGGTTCAAAATCAATGACAACACAATCTGTATTTCAGACAGGCAGCAATTTGTGATAACGTAATCATGCCTCATACTTCGAAAAAGCA
>ATSW01012901.1:0-14196 GCA_000444245.1 Botryllus schlosseri | reverse complement strand
TCGTTATCGTATGTGGCATGAGGATATGTGTGAATGCATATGATTTTCTACGCATAGCGAATCGACTATTCAGATTATATATTGCAGAAGCAGTCGGTTGTGTACTGGGTGAATTCGCTTTCACACACCATTGTCAATTCGCTTTTTATTCCCACTGTTCGATGGCATGGAGTGGATAGGTACTATACGCGTTGGGACTTTCGTGAATTCACGGCGACGCTAAAACTGCCAAAAAGAAAATCTGAAAAATGCCGAAAATAATCATGCCCGACTAGTGACTATACTGCAAGTTGTTTTGATTATGCTTTCTATCTTTTCATTTTTTCGCAATGTTGTTGCGATTTCAAAATGATGAAATTATGCATACACTTACCTGTACTCCTAGCGCGACATAATCATAACTAACTTCCGGTGATTCCAGTGCATGCTAGATCTATTCCGACTCTGTTATCAGGACTAATGCACAGAATCTAATCCTATATCAACAGCATGAGCAAAATTGAATATCTCACCTCGTCCCAAGAATACTTGTAGCCGTCAGGATTAATCAGAGGAATTATGTAATACGTCAAGCTATCCAACTGTTTTGTAAATAAAGGGTCCGTTCCATATCCTTCAAGTAACTAAAAATATCATATTTAAATCTCAGATTGCATGTAAACCAGGTGTACAATCCCCACGTTTCTAGTGAAGCATTGACAAAATGCTGGACTGATCCATTCTCTGGCGTGGAAGGTGCAATCAATCAGGATGGCGGGATTGTTGCGATTGGTGGAGATTGTCATCATATGCATGTTTCGTCCCTCGGTTGAAACTCCTATTTGCTCGTACGTCACCAGGTCGGAATATTCCGCAGATATGTCTGCCATCCACTGCTCAATCTTTCGCAGTACGTGCAAAATTAGAAATCAATCTCTCTTGTCCATATACTTCCTCATCATTCGAAGTATGTTTATTGGCATAAAGGAATTTATTGCGACAAAATCGTAATTACCTCTTCCACCGTATGATAGACATTGTAATCGTGCACCAGCTCGCGGCCTGCTCTTGCCATTCGACCTTTCAGCTGATTGTTCATAGCCAGTTGGACATCCTCTATCATGACCTGGAACAAGGCTTACTGAATTATCTGGGCTTGGTAGTATCGAGTACCGCTTTATTCGTTGCACCTCCATTCGCAATACACCTCCATTCGCAATTCTGAATCTATAGTGCCATGTCGAGAATCCCGGGTATCAATCATTGCGAGCATGGAGTATTGAGTATGGATGATATGGAAAGTTCAGGTTCGCACCTCTTATGCGACCACGCCGGTGTTTTTCCGACCATGCATACCGCTTTCATTGCACTTTGTGGATAGGGTGAGGGTTGATTACGACTTTGAAGAAATCTCATTTCCACTAACTTGCGTAGCTTTCTATACTATATGTTTTGGACGCTTCGATACAACTAATCGCGTGTTACAAGGCTTGCACGGCGTGAAAACCAGAGGTGGTCGGTAACGAAGTACTTCTACTTTTTCGAAGTACTCAAGCAGTTTTCCTCTACTTCTGGTACTTACTCAAGTAGATCTTTTTTTCGCTACTTCTACTTCGTAATATTTTGTGAGCTACGTACTTACTTTTCGCTATTTTCAGTTTGTCATGTAGAAGTAGTTTAATCCTCCAATAAGAAAGATAGCCGAAGGAATTTCGGGGCTATTTCAACGTAGTACCAACATTTAATTTTCATAAAAGTCTTGTAATACCCAGAATTTTTGTTGCGCTTCGCGCACAGTAGTTATGGAGAGGCAAATTTGTTTTAACCAAAGTATCGCTGAATATAATTTAGATACCTGGTTGCGTGGTTCCGTTCACACCGCATTGACGCCTATACCAAATATTTCATCACAGAAATATGGCCCCCATAACGTTTGAAACAACTGTTTCGCAATCTGGCAAGTACCTAGTATACCTAGCAGCCCATGACGTGTCCTAATCTGGAAAAGTGCACTTCGACTTTTTTTCAACGTTAGACCTGTTTTACCAGACCACCCTTGAAACTTTCTGGACAAAAGACGTGAAATAAATTTTCCGCTTTCCGAAGTAGTATTTGTGTTTTTCCTTCAATTACAAGTATTACATACATGTTGAAGTATAAAAGCAATTGTAATAATGCCTAATATTTTCCGAAAATAAAGCTATATACACTATATGACAATCTTACGTTCTGCCATATTTTTAATTAACGTATACTAATCGCGCAAAGTGGTGAAGCCGTATCCGACACAACTTCTCCGTATTGCTCTTCGACTGAACTAGGGGCCATATAATATTGGGGAGGGCGCCATGCCATGATATTCTCTAGATGGAGTGTTCGAATAAACGAAGGATTAGTGTCGCATTTCCATATCAATACTTTCACACACATCCCATGATGTGGGCGACTGCTTATTCTGTCAAAAATTGACACCTCCTGGGATGCATCAATATAACTTAAGCTCTCTTCACCTTCCGCATAGCTCTATTTGAAGCTTGTGACAGTCCATGCAAACGAATTACGATCTTTATCACAACTACTTACTTACTTGAGTAGATTTAAAGTCAGTCAATTCTACTTCTACTTTAAGTAGTTTTGGGTTGCTTATGGAAGAAGTACTTCTACTCGTACTTGAATAGATTTCTTCATCGTTACTTCTACTTCTACTTGAGTAGCTTTCTTGATTCCTTTGACCACCTCTGGTGAAAACTATATCGTAACTTGAATTCTCGTTGATAATAATATAACTTTTGGTGCAGTGGTTCTCAAACTTTTTCAGACTTGGTGGCAACTCGACCAACGCTTGCAGGTACGTCTGTAAGAACCTACCTTGTAACTTATCTCATCGGCATCAAGAGATTTCTTGACTTGGTCAATCGCTTGCCTGTTTAGACATGAAATATATCGAAAACATGTTTATCTGATATCATTTATGCCTAATTTGCTACATTCCTGGGAAATCGAACATCGGCCTTTTGCTCCGTGCTGATCTCGTCGGCATACTTGGGATTCCAATAGTCAGCCTGAATACCATAAATGTGTTAAATATATATAGGGATCATTCCGAGCCAACTATGTATGTGTGTTTGCCAAACTGCGCAGCTCATCGGCCGGGATCCTATAGTGTTGACTTTATAACTAAAGTAATCAAACGATGCTGACACTATTGACATTGCAATGCTATTGTTCATCGATTCGCTTTATGATATGTTGATTACGCGTTATAGTGTATTCCTCACAAAACGCGTCTACAACATATTTTCAATGACATAGATCGATTCGGATTAAGTGCGATATTGCCGATACCACATTCAGCGGTAAGATTAATGTTAGGACAAATACGCTATACGAACGAGGTACACCCGAAACAAAATGTATTCGATTGTTTGAAAAACATTTTTTTTGTATTGAATTGTAGGCTACTACACGCGTAGGTACCTGTGTAGTATATAAGGTTATACTTGAACGATTCATGTTTTTCAATCATTTGTTGCACATATTTTGGAGTATAAAGGTAATATGGATGTATAGTTAAGCCAATCACAGTTATCAATCCGCAATAGTGGATTTTACAGACGGTTACTTACTTCTGGCAATCCTCGAATGAACGCCACCTGTTTTTCAGTTGTGGGATAGATGGTTATCACTTGATCTCTGGAACCATAAATACCAATTTATTACTTAATAATGATGCTATAGTTTAGCGACTAATAACATCTCTCCTGTCAAATTTTGCTATTCAGTTCTCGTGCAAGGGCTGATACTCTTTGAGCGCATTCTACCCACGTCCCACATACTCGGCCAGTAACCTTCGAATATGTCATTTCGATACTGTTATTATATAGGATGCCAACTCATTGTACTGAATGATGACGGTTTTTTCCATAAATGGCAGAAGACACACTTGAGCATTTCCTTTTAGTACGCCATATCTGCGCTTCCAGAAGAAACTATCTGGGAAATTTAAGCAGGCGGAGCCACATTGAAATAATAATACGAGCCTTATTATTGATTCCAAACACAATTAATCATGTTATTGAATTTGCGTTAGGCACCGCAACTAATCTAATCTAGCGGATAGTCAGATTCGAACAGGTTATAAGTGCACAAGACCGTAGTAGTCAAGCGCCATCAGCCCCACACACAACATTGACAGTTAGAATCCCATTACTCCGAAGAGTATTCTTACCCTGAAAAATCCTTTTTACTTAAGCATTGCGAAGAGAGTAATACAATAATCGATACAGTTTTCAACCGGGCGAACATTGCGACTTGTATTCCTGAAAAGTATAAAGTATTCTGTGAAAACTGAGAAGACATCATTCCATATTGTCTATATTTTATGTGTAGTCGATATCTAAACTCTTCCGGCAAGTCAGTAAACTCCCTTTCGGCAGGTTTACTATCTATCTGTCTATATTTTACCATCCTTACACCACTGCGCTCAATCATAACATACCGTGATTCTAATCAGGACCCGTATACGATCGAATGTCCATCGCATGTTCAGATAAAACAATCAGAACACACATAGACTAACCTTGAATTCCGCCATGTCTGTCATGGCAAACATTGTCCTTCGCTGGAGATTTGAGAGCCTCATACCGCTTAGCAATATATTCCTTCATTCCTAGCATAATATTCCGTAATCCTTGGCCGTATGCATCGTAATCAATGATCGAATATCACCCAAGCATAAATAAGTCTTGATATTTTACAGCAGCAGACTAGATCCGACGAACTTTGCCATGGAACTTTCAAAGCTCAATCCACGAATTTCTAAACTGGTCTCTGAAAGGCAACAGCAGAAGCCACGCTCATTTGATGTAAATGTTCATTATATGCTTTTCGTTTTGTGTGATATCATGTTTAATAGTTTTGGTATTTTAACCCCGTTTTCGATGCACCGTTCACTTCGTGCAGCATCACTCTTTGATAGCCATTTACTGGATACAGAATTACAGATGCGTCATGTGGTAGAATTTTGTTTTTTGGATTCGTCGAAGGCTTGCAGATAAGCCCTAGGATTCGTCAGCATAGTAAAGGTTAACCACCACCGGTTTACTCATACAATCGCATGTTTCGGCACTTTTAGGTATGAATGACTGCGATAGCAAATTTGAAGGTCGCTATCTTAGATGACTCGCTATAGTTTTAGTATCTCTCTGAATATGGCTCTCATTGCTTTGAAGCTCGCGATCTTGAATAATTCGCAATTTTTAATGCATCGCTGGTATGACACGCGCGATTTTACATGACTCGCTGTGATGCCGATGGCTGTTTGGTAGGGCTGTTCAGAAATAACTTATTTTTCTGGATTTCAGTCGTTCAGTTATCAAATTTTCAGGTTACCCTAAAAAACGCTGCACACCAAATTTGGTTCAATTCTTACAAGTATAGAGCTCCGCAGATCCAATTAAAATATTTAATTTAAACAGGAAAATTAAAAAAAAAATTCAGATTTTTCTGTCAACCCCATGAAATTGTTGAGTTGTCTTCAGAGACGATGCAAAACAAATTTGACTCCATTCCAACTAGTAGAAGCGGAGTAATTGGAGTTTTTCGTTGATATTTCTCGGATTATCCTTGATTGGTGGCTCAACAGTCAACAATTTCATGGGGTTGACAAAAAAATTTGAAAATTTTTAATTTTCCCGGTTCGGGCTAACTTCTACGTGTCGGAGGTTATATGTGCTCCTCATCGCCGACCTCACTGCAGTCGCGGTCACTTGGAAAGCCCAGTCAAAAAGTGGGCCGAGCTATAAGTCGGCAGCAAAAAGAGACGACGAAGAACCGAGCGTGACAGAGACTGCCTGAAGAGAGTGCCTGAGAGAGTGCAAGAACGTTCAAGAGATGAAGAAATATATTCATTGAACTGTATAACATGTAATGCCGTGGAGCACAAAGCCTAAAAATCAGGCTATAAGCACCACTGATGTGAATCATAATAATAATAATAGTAATACACGCAAGAAGGCGCTGTATCGCTCACATATACGTGTAGGACTGTTCAACTGCGGAACTAATTGCATAGCCTCAGTTTATAGTTACCATCCAAAATAGAGCATAGAGAATAGAGAAACGAATTGATCAAATGCAATATCCTTTATGCATATTGATATGATACAATTCGAGTCTGCCCCAATGGTTGAGGAGTATAATATAAACCAGTTCACCCTTTTTGAACTCCATTCGCACTTTTTTTGAAAGATCATTTCATTTGCACCAGTCAGCCGAAATTTGGTACACGAAAAGAAAATGAAGAAAGTTATCACTTTTGTATTCGAAGAGCTTCTTGGAGGTACAGAGCTTCATTATTTTGCATTCGGCGTATCGTATTATTGACTAATCAAGCACTAAAATCACTGCAGTAAAAAAATCACAGATATCGCACGCCCGTTGTTCTCAAGAAGTTAGTTGTATTTTCCGGGAGCATCGTGCAGTGATTTCCTTGGAAGCTTAGAGGGCGAACCCAAGAACAATATTATCTCGCAACAATATCACTTTGCCACTAAATCCACATGTTACGTCATCGTGATGTAAATGTGTTTGGATTTAGAACGCACAAAATAGTGAAACTGCACTTGAATCGTACCATCAATGTTGCGACTAGCACCTTTGGTTCCTTTTTCTGACAACATTCGAAAAGAGGCTTTGCGTACTAAGGTATGTTAGATAGGGTTACCATACGTCCTACCTTAGGAGGATTTGTCCTCATTTTTTAGGAATTTTGGTCAAATTTATAGCAAAATTCGACTGAGATGCCGTGAATCAGCACCGAAGTGTCGCTCCGGAGGGTATTTCGGGAGCTGAGCGAAAGTTGACCTTTTTTTATTTTAGTCAACCGACTTCGAAGTGGTAAATATTCACCACTTTTTCAGGATTTTCCGCCGGTATTCTGTGTTTGAAAATTTTGAAATAGTGTCCTTTCCCGATTCCAAAATATGGTAACCCTAATGTTAGATGATGGTATGGTACGGTGGACGTTAAAATCAGGAATGCATTGCTATACAAACCCACACAATCCGAGTAATTGATGACTGTTGTTTATGGATAAGCTTAGGTTTCATTCACTTCTTATCTATGCAGTATACAAATCAACATATCTTTCAATAACAACGTTCGTCATCCTTGTGTTGTCAAAGCCAACACTTTCACCTTCTTGAATAATTATTACTCACATAAGATTCATGATTAACACACAGTTATATCGGTTTGGGTAGCCAACTGCGGGATGGCTCTTACGTCAATCGTACAATATTGGAAAACTGACTGAAATAATGCCAAATTATCTTTAGTATCCCACATATCCTTATTTATAAAGATTAATAAGGTTCAACAGTCTAATTAAGCTTAAATTAGGCTATATAAGGAATATCGTAAGACATACGGCTTGATGGATTTGATTTTGCTCTGCAGAGGGTGCTCACTGCTCAGTGCTCATCTGCTCAAGCTAAACCGGTAGAGTATTACAAGGTTTGTAGTAGGAACACGAACTCGGCAAACTTTTCCTATGGATCAGCAAGCTTAGTGGAATCACCAATATAGGTAGGCCTATGCCTTTACGATCTAGACTTGGCCTGAGATCATCAGTCCAGCAACCGAAAGCGTGTCTAAGCCTAAATTGTGGAGATCGCATTTCAAACAGGCCATTGCAGTGGTCAGTAGATAAAATGCCCAGTGACTTAATAATTCGATGTGATGCAAGATAATTATTCATTGGACGTAAGACACTAATGTGCTTACACTAATTTTATTTATAGCAACCTCTAATCCTTGTTTAGGTACACGAGTAAACAACACTTGTTATAGATCTAATGTGCTAATTGTTATAGTTGAAGAAACGCTAAATTCTGCTGTTTACCAACATGAATGTGTGCCAAAATTCCAATATTTTGCATTCAAATATGCCAAATGTCAACACTGGCATCAGCTACTACTACTTACATTCCAACAAGGTCCGTATACAATATCCATACACGATGGATGTTTCCGAGCAAGTGAGCTTTGAGTAACTGATACCGATTGAACTCGTTCTTTTTTCCATGCAGTGACGTAATCCTCTCGCGCGGAAATATTATCTCAAACTTTGCATGATACATACACGCATCGGGAGCGTTCCTCACTTGTGAACTAGAAAAGCCTAGCTACCAACAAGTTTTTAGAATTGCTTCCAAACGACAAAATTTACGGACTCAGTGTACTTAATATCGTGTTTATTTGAATTATTCCACGTCGAAAAAAGTGAGAAACATGGTCAATTTTCATTCGCACTCATCCTGATTTTTCATTCGCACCATTCCCACCACGCTCGTCATTCGCACTGAAATTTTTTTCATTCGCACTAGTGCGAACCGTCACACAGGTTGAAAAGCACTGATATAAACTATATTCAAATTCAATTTCAATAAAACAAGAGGTTTGATTAAAGTAAGAACAGAGAACAGAAATATATATTTTGCTATAAAATTACTTTACTGCTAGTTTACGACAACGTAAGCTGTAAGCTTCGATCACTTCGTTTGTGGTCAATTTATTTGTGAGAGAACAATGGATGGCTCAGTAAAACGCACGATCATTGAATGATTGTTCGCTCTCATGGGTCACACCAGCGGTTCGCGAACCATCCGAACATATGCAAGATACAGTGATTTTTATCGATACCGATTACTTGATGACTTGAAATTGACTCGTGAATCTTGCTCCGAGTCACGAGTCAATCCACATTTCTGATACGCCGAGTCAAGTCAAGTCAAGTCATTTTAGCTAAAGGACTCGAGTGAAGTCAAGTCATATGAAAAAGGTGACTCGAGTCATCGCAACACTGCTTTGCCTACAGTAACTGAAAATACGAATCATTTTTTCAAAAAAGTAATATCTGTGATTGACATGCCCGGGTTTGCAATATGATCAAAATCGATGTGACCTTGATATCAGAAAATAATTATATCAATGCATCCCCAATCAATGTGGAATGAAGACCGTTCATCTTCATTACAAATTACATAATACCGATTTATTCCACTGATGAGGAGATTGAAAATCACTATACGAGCTATTAATCGAAATATCAGATAGACTGCCGTCTTTCACAATACGCTTGAGATACTGCTAGCCTTTTCACGCTGCATTTCACAACGGTGCATCATTTGCCATTCTGTAATTAACAGGTAGAGTTGCTGGCAATGAGCAAGTCCCTATCGATTTCCCTTGACTGATCCGAAGACGGTATACCGTGACATCGGATCACTTCAATACAAGCGCGGCGCCACCGGAATCTCACTGACAGGAGCCTATCTGTATCGATTCACGCGAGAACATGGCTGGTGACGCTGATTGTGGTGATTGCTCTGGTGCGAGCGGACACGAACACGAAGGCGAAACTCACCATGAAGACGGAACAATCCAGTGAGATGTGTGCGACTGTAAGCTTCGAATGTGCATTAGAAAAGGTGCTTGTTTGATTTTTAGCGCTGCGTTTCCGTGGGGGACAACACTTGGAATTATCATTATCATAGTCATTATAGTGGCCTGTTACTTGCAGTGTACCTCGTGCTTGAAAAAGCATCAAGAACCAACTCAGGAAACGGAAGAAACCACAGCTTCCCTAAAGAGGTTGGAGTTTGTTAAAACTATCCGCGGCACAATGTGACCGCAAAAAATGATGAAGTCATTTTCTGCATATACATATAATTTTATGCATGCGATGTTGCATATACTGACATATTGAAGTGTAAAAATTGAACGTATTTCAATTCTTCTTGATTCGGTATACTTCAATTATTGCAATGGATTTTGGCCAGTTGCTATGTTGTACCATTTCAAGCTCATATGAAAGACGACATTTCCCGTTCGCACCCATAACGAAGTCTTCATGTATGGACCCTTATCTGTTCGAATTTAATGCGAAATATAGTTGAGGTGCACCAACAACCATGTGCTCTATGAATTTTAATAATTTGAAAGCCATATCAGACCTTATCTGTTTACTGATGCTGTACATCCAGACTTGATAGCACCGTTAGTGGGCCTGTTTTGGAATATTTTCTTTGTGTGCATAGCGTAAGCATAAAGTAGTCATTGAATAGCCAGGATGAAAATTTGAGACGAGCGGAGGGTTTTGTAATGGAGTGACTCGTTTATTATGTCGAAACGGAATCAAGTTACGTCTTCAGTGTCTCAAATACAATTTTAATGAGGGACAATTACGTTGTACGATGCATTGCCACACTGCCGCACCCATCCCCAGAGCTACAGCAAGTATAGGAAATGTACGTCCTGTCTGGCCGAGTTTGAAAATGACTTAAGCCACAAACAAGAGACACGGGCACGTGGGAATAATATTGCCCTATTCGATCGCCAGTATCGCTATATTTTGTTAATTCCTTCGATTTACTGTATTTCTATAATCACTGCTTTAATATACGAGTTCTTTACATTATTTTGTGTGTGAAGAACATTTACTATACGAGACTATATTTGGAAACAGAAACGTATCACATCGACAAAATTAGTTCGATATCGTCTCTCGTGATACTGCAGTGAGGATTGAAGGTCTATAATCCTTCCAAAGTTAAATTGATAGTACTTACGCAAGAAGGCAATCGATCATCTTGCTAGCGAGAATCTCTAGAAATTACCGGGTCAGGAAGACTGGTCCGACGGGAAAGTCGATATAGGTAGATTAGGGAATCCGATACTGTGATGCGCGAGATTCCGCGAATAGTATGCGTATCACTTCACATTACCTTTAATTGTAAATGGAGTTTACAAGTTGCTAAAGCACCTAGGTCGACTCTGGAAGATGGGTTTATCTTGGCTCCTCCTCGCCGTCCGATCCGCCTGAAAAGGGACACTTTTACTGCTATACTTTGCGCGTGAGCTTGCCTCCAATCAAGCCTAGACTTGATCTGATAATATCTAGCTCAACTTTCCATTAATAGTAAATTGGATATGCCAGTTTCTCACTGATTTGTTTTTCAATCGATTGGTAATATCTCATTGTGGGTTGCACAATACAACTTGAATTATAAGTGGGTCGCGAACGGGAAAAGGGCTGGAAACACTGTAATAAAGTATATATAGACTTGGTGTAAAATGACCACCGTAGTCAGAACTCCAAGAATACTAAAAACACCACGTTAACAAAGCACTATTTGTACAAAATGTCGCAGTCTTACAGGCAAATATCCCTATGCGCCAGTCAAATATCATTACGTGCCCGGCTGTAAAAGCTCTGTGGGCCAAAGTCATGTCCTCAGCTGACACGAATCTGTTGTTTATAAACCTCTGCTGCCACATTGTAGGATGACTAATAATATTCCTCTATGCTGAAGGACCTTGAGTTGACAAAAGATGGAATTGATTCACGATACTGTCTATTGCAAATTTTTTCAGCTTGGTTTTGCAGATTGCTTGGCAGAAAATCGTACGGTCGTTTTTAAAGCAAAAGCAAACTGCAGTGCTGGAACCACATTTCAGGAAAAGTTTCGCTAATTTTGGGGGGTGACATTTTTTAAATTTATCAGTGCTTGCAATGACTATAGGCTGGGCCATCACAATCTGTAAGGCTTAGGGTGTTCATTACATGTGAATTACCACATTCCGACCTCTAGTAGGCCTACATAATATTCGTCAGTTCATATATTGCAGCGGTTCTTAACCATGCGACTTGACAAAGTGCTTTTTCCATCCTGGATAGGGGGTACGAGAAACATTTCATGACAGCGCAACGGGTACGAAGGCTACGAATGTTGATTGATATCACAATAACAGGATACTATGAGGACACAAAGGCGCGATCTTAAGTGATATGAAATACAAGGAAGTCTATTCAGTCTGCATTCATATCTATAGACATACATTATATCGAGCTGAAAATGTTACATGTCATTGGAACCAAAAGCTCGATAAATCGCTGTTCCTATAGGGACATCTACCGGTGAATATATGTTATGCCCTTTCTCTTTGTGACCAACGAAGAATTTGTTGATTTATTTTGCGGGTTTCAATGCCTGCTCCCGCGCCTGTGTTCTGCCATATAACACGGAACCGCGGGAAGTTAAGTTATTTTCTGGTACATGATGTTGTGTTTTGCTCAACTGATTCACAATTCATTTGAGTATAGCCTGACTGCAGATCTATAATGTTGAAATCAATCGCGTGAAAATAAGTACAAGTAAATTAGGCTACACATGAAACAAACGAACGCAGCCGGTAATTAATCCTAACGTTCCCTAATCGTATCTTGAACTTTCAATGTTATGTCTTTTAATTCAACTGTCTGTCTAACTGTCATTTCAATTAGGGGTGAATCAACGGTGAAATTACAAAGTATAATTGGCGGACCGGGGAACTCAAAATCAACCCAAGATGAAATTATGACAAAATATGCAACTCAAATTATGAATGGGAACTTTAATTTAATGAGAAATTGATATTACTCATGTTATGCGGGGATCTGTTGAACCTTCTGTGATACGAAGTCTTGTTAAAACCACTAACTAATTACCTTTCGTTTGGGGGAAGTTAGTGGCGCAGTGTGCTAAGCGACACCGTCACGAAACCACTGGTTGCTGGTTCGAGTCTCGACTGGACCTCGTTTCTATGTGTCCGAGGCTTATCTGGGCTCCCCATCGCCGACCATGTAACAGAAAACCCAGAAAGTACAGTGCGCCGAGGTTGAAAAGTCGGCAGCAAATATCCGATTAATAACGGCGCATGACAGAGAGAGAGGGAGAGACTGATTCGTGGAAGAGGTACGTGCAAGAAAATTCGCCATGAAAAAATGCATTGAACTGTTGAAATTGCCGTTGTGCTGTTGTCGTGGACCATAAGGCAAAAGCATCACTGTCGTGTCGTACCTTATCAATACACTACAATACCTTTCTTATGGAGGAAAGGGGACTTCGCTGTTTGCTAAATTCGATTAGTACTCTCAAATGTCAAGACTGTGTACTGTCAAACTTTGTCAAATTTTGTTTAGGAAGTCTTGATAGGTTCCACATCTTAATTGTCTTTACGGGTCGTAGACTACTTTTTAACAGTATTATGACGTAGGATAAGTCGAAAATGGGCCATGAACTCTGCCCTGTGATTCTCGAACCTTCTTGACATTGCGGACTGGTAAAAATAAATGTTGCGGACCTGCAATCCTTCAACAATCAAAATTTACCTATATTTACCTATACCAATTTGGGCATGTATGTAACTAAAAGGTAAAATTGTAAACTTCATTTAATACTGACTTTTGATATCAGACGTGTTATACATGGTTATATTGAAGTTTATGCAAGGCTAAGTGCTGTGAAAAACCACTAACTTCGGTTAGATTCTTCGGTTTATTGTAAAACAGCTTCGAATTTGGTGTTTGCTAGCCTATATTAGTCAAAATGTACCGAACTTTTTTAAGCAGCTATAACTCTTGCAGCGTTGTGACGTCACTAAGTTCAAAGTAGATCACGAACTCTATATTACAGTGGTTATCAAACTTTTTAGACACGCCTCTTGATAAAAGTTTTAAAAAAATTCAAGCCCCCTATCGTCATATAAACTAATATAAGAAAGAGCAACCAGATTGTTTGCAATCCCACCGCGTAGTTCAATCGCGTGGAAGGTTATCACTGTTGAGAAGCATTTCAAATATTTAATCTGGACTACACGCAGAGCAATAATTATGAGTTCGAAGAAAACCGCGCCGAGCGCGAAAAAAAACTCCCAGTTGAATATTTTGTCAAGAATAATCGTATGCAATGGTAGCACGTACCATATGCATATTTTCGCGATTTTGGTGTCTAATCTTTTCTATTTTCGGACTTGATCTTGAATCAAACGTATCTGACCAAGTGACCATAGGTGTAATAAAAAACAAATTGCG
The DNA here is from genome assembly GCA_000444245.1 of Botryllus schlosseri. NCBI lineage: Eukaryota > Metazoa > Chordata > Ascidiacea > Stolidobranchia > Styelidae > Botryllus > Botryllus schlosseri. The sequence continues at coordinate 302 of ATSW01012901.1, read as the reverse complement.
CGGGCCTCACGCCATTCGAATTTGGCACTTCTTCCTGTGACAAACAATTTTTCTCTTATGGTCCCAGAAGTTCGGCAAGAGAATAATTCTATTGAATACTTTTGGGCTGGCATAGAATGAGATTCTTGAGAGTGGCATTCTATAAGTTGTGTCCTAATTGAGTATATACTTGGAGTGGCTAGTTCAACGTTTCAAGCTACTTCGCTTTAAACCCTTGAGTCCTAGATTGAAAAGCAATGTTCCCTTTAATTTTCACAAGTCTGCGCGCACTCGCCAACTGACTGCGCGGTCCCTTGGACGAC